>LTAE01001669.1:12639-37804 GCA_001647135.1 Pontederia paniculata | reverse complement strand
ATATATATATATATATATATATTGACCTTACGATTGGATTGGAAGAAATTAAAAATTGAGAAATATTAGAGGAGAAGATGACTCGTGAGTTTTAAATTTTAGTATACTTTTAAATATAGAGTTGAGTTTATTCTTTTAACTCGTTTAATTATATTAATTACATGTTGCATATTTCAAATATACGAATATTAGGAAGATTTAGAAGGTTAAAGTTAGGTGGATAAAATATGTTTTGTAAATAAAAAATGCTCATGATACTGACCGACCTTGTGTTCATTGTATGTATGACAGGAGATTGTGTTAATTGGACATGATGAGAGGTAGAAGCTAGTGAACGGAATGAGAAAACTAAAACATAATAAAAAAAAAGGTATTTCCAAGAAATGAGTTTTTTCTATTCTCTATGTTTGTATATTGGATTCCTTCAAAGGTCAAGAATGACTGCAAAAAAGTTTCAAGTCTTGATGGTGTACAAAAGCAAGGGCAATATATGTGAGCACTTGGATTTATCCCTTGGAATCTAGAAACTGGATTAAATAGACAAAAAAAAAGGATTTTCATATGTATAATGTTGAAAATTTGGGAAAGCCAACATGTCATCTCATCTTTGACTCTGCAAGAAGAAGGGTACTCATTCTTTAGCTCTCTAGTCAATAGGCCTGGACCTTCCTTTATTCACACATATAAGTACTATATAACCGTGTATACACACAAACATATTATAAATGGATTATCACAATTAAATATAAATTAAAAAAATATTTATCATTCCGAATAGTTAAGGAGACTAATAGCTTATTTTAGAACTTTATAAAATTTTCGATGATTTTTAAAAAATATAATAAGATAATGTTTAAATTTTAATAAAAAAATAAATTATTTGCTTGTATTTTAAGTACTCCATAATGACAGCCAATGGAAAGTACAATATTTTTATATTATATATTTTTAATATTTTTTTTCACGTCTGGATAGCTTTGGTCTAATTCAAAATTCAACTAAAAAAGAAAATTAATTTTTAATGCGAGTAACATCGAGATTTGAATGCAGGACCTCTAGTTCTAATACTATATTAAATCACATGTCAATAATCTTAAAAATTTAAATCAAAAGAAATATCTTTATATTATATATTATTAAAGGACAAAGAAAAATATTAATATAAAATAAAGGCGGGATAGATAATTATTTTATATTATTTCCAATCTACCTATTAGTAAAATAATTTGTCAACAGATATAATAATTAAGTACTTTAATACTAAGAAGCATCCAAATATGCCTTAAAACACTTGATCCGCAAATAATTACTTAGTTAGACCATAATCACATATTCTTAAAATTACATGCTTCGAAATATTTGATAGTTAGGTGATGAGATGCAAACTGTTGAGATGATTATGGTTGAGAGTGTTGCTGACTTTAAGAGCACAAAATGTGGTTTTCGGGTGTGGCCGGAACTCCAAAAGTTACAAGTCTTCCAATTTGTTAATTAGTCATGGTGCACTATCGAAAATGACAAATATTGAAGGAAAAAAAGTGAGCTTGGAATATATCGGATTTCTAGAAGAATATTTTTATTTTCAAATAGATGATTATGAGCACCTGCATTTTTAACCAAAGGTCAATTTTGCCAAATGACAATAATGTTGGCAAACATTGCTTAATTCCATTGGAGAAATTGCCATCAATCTCAAATGGACCTAATCGACATCATTAGAGAAAGGAATGAACCTACAAAGTGCCAAATTGACTATCATGAACATGAAGACTGTCTCCATGGTTACTCTTGCCATCCTTTTTGTTTTTAAGTTTAAATTTAATTATATTTTCCTCCTTATTTTTCAATAACTTTCACTTAATCCTCAATATTTTTAAAAATAATTATTTAAATTAGAAATTAGATGATTAGTCTCCGCGTACTGTTTTTAATATTTTTTATTATTCTATTTTACGTATTAAAATAAAAACGTCGTATATGCATAATCATATTCTGTCGACTGTACTTCCAGCTGAGTTATATATTTATAATGAAATGGGCTACACCCCCTCCCTCACTCATCTTCAAGTTGCCAAAAGGGCCATATGCAACGCATGAAATGGTCGGACCGTTGGAGGAGTCTTTACAGAGTAAGGACACTAATTAAAGTTTAGCATCGGAGTTTGTACTCTCTCTCTCTCTCTCTCTCTCTCTCTCTCTCTCTCTCTCTCTCTCTCCCTCTTATTCTGTGAAATGTATCTCTCTCTCTCTCTCTCTCTCTCTGTAGATTGTACTGAACTGCAGTTGGATGAGCAGAGCATTGAATGCGTAAAGCTAACTGTGCCTTTCCATCGACTTTTCTTTTGTGGCGCTGTTCAGGGTCAGGGTTCATGTACACGGAGGTGAGAGAAAGTAAGTAGACTACGGGGTACGGGAGTGACAATATCAGTCATGTACAATTGTTGGATAAAAGCCCAGCACCAACTGATCCTGCCATTAAAAAGAATAAGAAATTTTGTTTCCATCCAAATGAATATTTCTACTCTTTATCCAAATGATAATAGTTTAACAAATACTCGTACGAAATAATACGTTAACTACATCTTCAATCATAGAATATTAAATTTACGATGAATATTAATTTTTTTTTTTGCTCTTCTAAATCTCTTCATCGTAGATTAAGCATCCTATGGTTAAAAACGTAGATAGTATGATGCTCCCTGTTTAAATAAAAAGAACCTCTATTTTTTAATAGAAAATATATAACATTTGAAATAGTCAAGTTAGGAGTTGCTTCGACTCGTACAAGTAATTTATTTTAAACTTTGGGGAGTTGTCAATTTTCATTGATTCTCCTGAATTTAAAAGAACCCTATGTTTGTTTCAAGCAAATTCTGGTTATTATCTTTTGTATTTCAACTCACATTTTTTCTCTAATGCTAATTGCGATAAAATAATTTTTAATGATAAATATATGACTTTGAAGTTATGTTTTTTATTTGGAGAACTAGGTTTGGGTAACACTAGGATTTAAGAAATGAGTTCACAAATATTCTTGGGTATAGCACAAAATAAAACAGGTAGAAAACAAAAAAAAGGAAATATATATAGGGACATACAACAATAAAAAAATCAAGTATGAAATTCTTAATTCAATAATAGAAATAAATATATGTTAGTTTATCATAATTTTATTATCCCAAAATTCATAATTTAAGGAGTGCATGAACGAAATTGTAAGCATATGAATAGGATACTTTTCAAACCCAACAATAAAAGGTCATATGTTTTGGGCTGTGGGCTTTAGAAATCCATAAACAATACATTTAGGCTTCTTTACTTGGGCCCCCACTAAATAGACCAACCGGCCTGTTATCATGCGTTCCTATTACAGTTATTTCTTTTGTTTTATTTTCTAATTTTTTCTTTATTAAGTTGAATTTCATGATTAAATTCGTAATATTTAACACAAATATATATATATATATATATATATTAATAAGATGAAAAAAATAATATAGAAATCGAATGTTGCATGCTCAATATGAAGAAAAATAATGTGTAGCGTATTTGTAGAGAAAATATAGATATATTTTATTGTTGTAGAATAATTTTCATAATTTTTAACATTACAGTGCAGAGTGTTGTCAACCGATAATAGCCGAAAGCTAAAAAGACTGTATTGAAATAATATTAGTTAGTTAAGCATTATTTGGCGATATATATATATGTATATGTATATCTTTTGTGATTAGATGGTGAAAAGTTTTTGCATAAAATAAGGACCGTTGTCAAAAAAATTGAACACAGTTTATTTTGTATTAAAGTGAGATGAATGTGTTTTTTCCTCTAGATTAAGTGATGAATGTAGAAAGTCTTAATTGCATAATAGGTTCAAATAATGATGACCTTTGAGCTGCAAATTTGGTTGCTGGATAAATGTACAAAATATATATTTCAAATCATAATAAATATAGTAAAAAAAATAAGATAAAGATGTCCAGCTTTTAATTGTATATAGATTAATTAATTACTTAATTAAAACAAAATACCCATGTGATATTAAACTTATTCATCCTCAATAATTAATGAACACATTCAACACTGTGACACCGATCGTTGTTAGCAATTTCAAGGGCTTTATAATTTACTGATATATATTTATAACCATTCATTCAATTTTAGTTTTTTTTTTCACCGGTATGAAAAGTGGATGTCAATGGATTCTTTATAAGGTCAATCCTAGTTAATTGCTTAATTAATTAATTATACGTACCCTCTTGTTAAAGAAAAGACTATTCTTTCGTAAGCATGTGAAATGTCATGATCCAGTAGATAAATATGTAAAAAAAAATAAATATAATGATGATTAATTTTTATTAAATATAAAAATATTACTCTATCAAGTAAAAAAATGCAATCTAGCAAAATATTTAGTATTCTCTAAGCTTTTATTTGGCAATATTTAAAAATACTAACCGCTCAATATTGATGTGAGAGGAGAACTCTTGATGATCAAATGTTTTGTAATAAAATGCTTGACCGTCGAAAAGAATCTAAGGTGTGTTTGGTTCATACTTTATAATATTGATAGAAATGTTTGAATTTTTAGGAATCTATTTCATATTAATCATATTCATTGGAAAGTAGGATTACGACATTTGGTTTAGTCCGTTTAGTGAAGTTAAAGAAAAAATATAGTTGTTTTAAACATAAGCATTAAGTTAGTAATGTTAGATTGACACAAATATTGGGGGGAATGTGATTCCTATAGATCATAAGAATCTCATTCCGACGGAAATATTATATTACTAAGTACATTCCTAAATATAACATAACCAAATAGAGAAATTCGAAATTCTCATTAGAATTCTTTGGAATTCTTAAATAATAGAGTGATTCAAACACACTCTAGTATGCAACTTTTTTTTGCATAATCCGGATTAAACGTACGGAGTACATTTTTCAAAGAGCTTGCACAAATGAACAATTTTTTTTTATTCCAAGTGATAATAATTGTTAAAAATGTAATTAGATTAAATTAAAAATGGTCAAAATGAACAAAGCGAAACAATTCAGGAGAGGTAAATAAGTGCTCTGATATTTTAGAGAGATTATTTTTATTAAAATTTATTTTCATCGTAATTATCTGAATATCGAATTAGACGTAAATAAAAAAAACAAGTATTTTTCATGTAAATTCCCAAAAAATCAGAAAAATAATACACAACGTCCGTTTTGTTTTTTTTTGAAAAATCATATCACACCATTGACACTAATCTTAATGCTCGGGAAAACGTACAAAAAATTTGTCTTGGAAACTCCTCTCCTTTTCTCGTGCCATCCGTTTTGGCTTTTCTCGTTCTCTTTTCTTCTTCGATCTCGATCTCGATCTCGATCTCTCGCCGGCGTTGTGCTCAGATGGATGCGTTGGACTCCGTCGTAGATCCCCTGAGGGAGTTCGCCAAGGACAGCGTTCGTCTTGTCAAGCGCTGCCACAAGCCCGATCGCAAAGGTTTCGCCCTCCCTCTCGATCTCCACCCGATCCGATCTGCGTGTTTTCGTCTCGTCTGTTTCGTTCTTATACTCTTTTTGGCGTCAAAATTTGATCTTTTTTTCATGGAACCATCCATGCCTGACGGAGAAGGATCTGGGCGTGTATTGGTCGATTTTGGGGTCAAGTTTATTTTTCGACGTTTTTTTTCTCTCGTTTTGATGCAATGAGTTGTTATTGTGAAGATTACATGTTGTGTTTGCACAGAATTTACGAAGGTGGCGGTCCGGACGGCCATCGGCTTCGTGGTGATGGGTTTCGTGGGTTTCTTTGTCAAGCTGATCTTTATCCCCATCAACAACATTATCGTCGGATCGGGTTAAGGTAGGAAGATCTGTCTTTTCACCTTGATTTTGAACTAGTAATTACTTGCTGTGGCCTTGTTTTGGATAAAAAAAGTTGGGGGTATGTAGTGTTTCCTGTATAATTAGATTCTTTAAATTAGGTTACTTCTTTCAGCGTTGTTATGCTGTTATTTTGTCTATTTGATTGCCAGAAGGTTTACTGGAATGGTTGTTGTGTTTCCAAGTTAGAACATTGATCCAGAAAACCTACTATACTTGGTTGGCCATGGTGAATTGGCTTTGGTTGAAAGGAAGATAGGCTTGATGGTGAGTGAGTTCTTGGGCATATTCTTCCCTTAGGAATTCTTTACCAGTTTTTTATTGACATGAGATCAGGTTGGTCTCTAGTCATTATATATTTATATTGCTCAATATTTGTTACCAGTTTCATTGCTTAGTCTAACAAGCCAAGCCGAAACTTGGGAGCCGGCACCATCCAATATAAGAATATCTAATCCAACGAAAGGCCATGGGGCTGTTAAGGAGTCCCGACCATTTATCTAACTCACCATTGAAGAGGGCAAGCCATGGATCTAATCTAATGGACGTCTCTGTCTCCATCGGGGACGTGTGTGTTTCATGCCAATCAAATATCTGATAATCAAAGTCCACTTGTTTGTTTTTTTGCCGATTGGCGAGTGTGTTCCGTGCCAATCAAATATCCAATAACCAAAGTCTAGTCGTTTCTGTTTTTGCCGATTGCTTGGATTCAATTGAGGCACAGAAGTCTGTTGGAGTTCTCTTTCCTATTCTCCTTATAGCTTACTTTGGTTGTTCTTTCTGGATCAAGTCAGATCTGAATATAACTCTCTCGGATTTTTTTACTTTGCTCTCTAGACACCCTTACACTTTTTTTGAAAATCTTAGTTGTAGGTGTGCCCTATGACTCACACGAACTGTAATCTGGTAAAATGTACTCACAGCCTTGAAGTCATGCCATCTTTCTGTTTTTGGGAGAGTCTGTGCATTAGCTTCAGTGCAACAATGTAATTGCGAGGGGTCACAGGTTTGACATTTGACAACTGCATCTCCGCAAAAGCTAAGGGAATCTGTGCATACATATGTTTACTTTCCTACCCCCATAAACCACTTAATTCTCCAGGAACACAGGATTTGTTCTGGTCATCATGTCCTCATCTTATCTTGGCCATGTCAAACTTAGTCGGTAAGCTCCAACTATTGCCTATGTGATTCCAGGAGATCACACCATAACTTCTTCCTAACCTTTTCCTGCATTTCTCTAACAGATTTCTAGAATCCAACTACATAGTGTGGTTGGTCATATGAACCATTGCCCTTTATCTTTTTCCATCTTTAATTTTCAAATTACTGAAACAAGATGACCTATAAAATACATAAAGCATTATTTGTGAATTGATGTTTTGTCTTAAATCTGTGTATGTCTTTTCGTGAGCTGCTTTTCTATTATTAGCCTTATATAGAGAATGGGGGCATACTTATTGATGCCACATAGTTTTTGGAAGTGATGGGTTCCCTTTTACTCTTCGATTCAACATTATGTATTTTGATTTCTCAAATCAATGAAAGAATCCAGCCAACTTGCTAGTCATCCTTGTCTCTGAAAAAAAGCTACTTTACAAGTTTTACTGTCGAATTTCCAGTGAATATGTTTATCAAAAGCGCAGCTTAGTTCATATTAACCTTTTGTGCCTGCAATGTTTACCTGTTTACAGGAGCATGTGAGAATACTAGAGGATTTTGGAGATGATGCCGTTAGGTTCACCTTACGGTCGACGACGATAACCAGATTAACCTAGCAACTGAATTTCCTTTTGTCCCTCAGTTTTATGTTTCCCTGTTACTTTCATCTTGTGTAGTACAGTTGCCGAGTTATTCCAGATTGGCACGACATTATTGCAAAGATGTTCTAGCTTCTATCCTTATTTTTATTTGATCTTCTACGCGAGGATACTATTTGTTTAGCCAAGGGAACCTCTACAATGGTTAGAACTTCAAATAGATCATGGCATTGTGTGGCAATGCCGGTCTTGGTCTGATGCAAGCTGATCAAGTATAAGTAAAAATTGTGTAAAACCTCATTCTCTATTGGTCTACGAATAGCAGTACAAAGGAAGTGAAACACGTTATAGGTTACACCTTTGTACAATTTGAACATAATATCTTCAACAAAATTTGAAGCAAGATAATACTCGAACTTTAAGCCCATTGGTACAGAATCATTATTTTTTATGTGTTTAGACATGAACCTTAAAATATGTAGCAGAGGAAATGCATGAGACTTTTTTCTCCCATTTCTATTGCATCCGACTAATTTGTGTCGCGTTTGAACGAGATTTTCAATAAATTTTTAACAAAAGAGTTAAATTATTTTGAAAAAAAATAGAGGAAAATGAAGGGTTAAATTTGATATGCTGTATGCATGAATCGGCTCTCGGAAATTGATAATTTTAGATTGATAAGTTTGATTATAACTTAACCATGATTTACTTATCATTCGAATTATAGGTTTATTCTGGATTGCCTGAACAAAGTTGAGGAATGAAAAGAAAAATAATAAACTATTGGCACCTCATTTTTGTTTCCAACTCGGCAAGCACATAAAATACTCCTCCAAGCAACTCCAAATAGATATCTAAGCATTCACCAATAAAGTTGCAGCAGGTCTTCTTCTCCTCCTCCTCCTCCTCCTCCTCCTCCTCCTCCGCCATGCCTCCTCCTCCCCTTCTTCATGTCCTCCTCCCTTCCGCCACCATTTCCTCGCCGCCTCCCACCCTTCTCCCCTCACCAGATTCCAACTTCTCTCAGGATCTCCCCCAACTCCTCCCGTCGCTTCAGATGCCCTGTGCTATCGGTTCCAGCAGAGGCGCCGACGGGAGCTGCGGAGTCCCCGACGAAGCCGTCCCCCGCGGAGGTCTCCAGGACCATCATGGAGCTCTCTGGCACCGGCACCCTCTCCGCGGTCACCCCCGATGGCTGCCCCCTCGGCGTCGGCGCACGCTTTGTGGTGGATGCGCTGGGCGCGCCTGCCGTATGCTTGAGCCGGCCCGAGGGGTTGTTTGATGTCCATGGACTCTCCAGCTTCAATGTTCAGGTACAAAGATTTAACCTTTTTCTTTTCTTTTATCTAGAGAATGGCTGCTTTAGTTTCCTTATGCTCTGTAGATGTCCCATTTGAATTGTATTCAAATTTTATGCAATTTAAGGTAGTACAGATCTCAATTTGTTATGCTATGAACTGAAACTTGAAGCATTTTGTTTTTAAATATCTTCATAAGTTCCTATTTTCCTAGCAAAAAGATCGTGTCTTTTGGGTTCCCGATCAGTGCAAGCTTACTCAAACTCGGTTAGAAGCATTGTTCGCAAATTTCGATTCATCATGCTCTGAAATGAGAAGTTTAGTCACTTTAGTTTTATTGAGTTAAACATGGATGAGTTACTGAGTCATACCAAAAGAGATTGTATCTTTATAGATTTCCAATCAATTCAATCTTCCTCTAACTTCAATACATTTCCACTGAACTTTTCAGATTTGAATGGTTTCTTTCATTTTTTCTTGGCACAGTTTGAGCAAAGTGGATCACGGACTCCACAATGTACACTGCTTGGGAGGTTGAGCAAGTCCGATGATGAATTTCTTCTGAAGGTAATCTTTGTATCAGTTTATAGTGTTGTAACTTTAGCAGGAAATTAAGTGCCCGGCACCATGACTTGCAATTAGGCTGCATGTTTCCGTAATAGTACTAGTTTTTCATCATCTACGAGCAATGCCACTCTCTCAAAGTTCTTTTCCATTTAGTGATTTTGAGTCCTTATCAGAGATGAACACTCTCAAATAAATAAATAAATAGCAGGATATTATGTGCCCAGCACCATGACATATAATTGTAACAGTACTAGCTTCTTATCATGCATCAACAATGCTGCCACTATCTCTCAAAGTACTTTGCATTGTGGTGATTTTTGAGTCATTATCAGAGATGGAAATATTTATGTGGGTTCTGTATGCATCACTCTACTATTGCATTATAATTGATTATGCAAGTCCATCCAAACTGATTTTATGTTTATGCCATTCTACATTTGTGTGATACCAAAATTTCTCTTAGCTCTTCATGACTTGCCAAAAGCAATTTCTCATTTTTACCTTTGATCAGATGGTACTGATTTTGAACCTTTGTGATTTATTGATATTCTTGTTACATTTGACAGAAACTTAATGCTAAGTGGGAGAAGAAATTTGGAGAAGAAGTTCAAGTAGATCTTCTTTATTCACTCTCAGTGGAAAAGGTGCTTCAAATTGAAGATTTCAAGGAGGTAATATATTTTAACTTGGAAGTCTTGTTTCTTCGAAATATTGCTTAGTGTGTGCTCCATAATCTAGGGGATCAATACAATTGTAGTCCTTGTAACTATAATGATTTTTCTGTGTTGCCATTTATGTTGCAAATGTTTTTCCCCATAAAATTACCATCTTGTAATATATTTTGAATTTCTTATTATACTAGTTGGGCATTCTCTGTGTTTTTAAGTTTTTAGTCAAGGCTTTGTCATGTGATCAGTTTTGCTGTATAACTTTCTGTGAACACTTTGTTCACAAGGTTGACGAATGTTTCATTTGACTGCTTCCATCCCTGGTACTTTTAGAGTTGAGCATTTGTTACATTGTGATAGCTTACTAATTTTTGGATCCAATATTACTCCTATGATTGTCTATAACCTATAAAGCAACTCAAAAAGCTTCTTACCAGGATGGTGTATGGATGACCTCCTCGGAGTACTTAAACGCTGAGCCTGACCCTCTCCGAAATTTTGCTCAGAAGATTGTTGAAGAGATGAATACTAAACATTCAGAAGATGTTCAGCGGCTATGCAGTGTTTATGTGGAGTCAGAATTGCAGGTTTGTGCACTTAAAGTTTGATTTGCTTATAAGTCTTTAATTACAAGCACAATTATCACAGTGAACCAGCATGTGTAGCATTGAGAATGTTTTAACTTCTGATATATCTCATTAAATTTTATAGATCACACTGAAAGCTGTATTAGAGCTCTTAATATCAATGTGAAAGAGAAGCAATATTTGGGGTCCGAATACTCCTCCACTGAGCTACTTCATAACAGAGCGCACTGAATTGCAGCATCTATCAATGCCTGAAGTTTAGAAACCTGATCTTTATCCTTTATGGTGATTGAAATATACAATATGTTCTCTGCCATTAGGTTAATTGAAATCGCTAAGAGAAGGAATTTTGAAAAACCATTGATTAGTAATGGAAAACAAAGCGGTCGATAAGAATCAGAAACTATATTATATTTTAAAATATGTATGCCATCCGCAGTCACACTGAGTATCCAATATGCGACCTATGTCAGCAACTACCTCCGCCACATTCCAAGATTAACCTATTAGTCAGTTCCTTGTAGGCATGGCACCAGGATTATAAGGAGACTTTTCACCTAGAAAATTTCTATGAGATAAAGTAGCATGAAACATGCATATAGGTACTGTAATCCCTTCTTCATCAATTACCATCTATGATACATCATGGGTGCATCCTTCTTTTAGCTTAAAGATGTCAGAGAGCTCATTTTTCTACCTAGTGGTAGCATGCAATTGCATGTGAAATAGGCTGCCATGTAACCGCAACATTTTGTTTCAAATCTCATTCCGTCATCTGTTTTCATGACAAAAGGAAGAAAGCTTTTCAATCTAGCGATGGTATCCTGAAAATTCTACTGGATTAACATTCTGAATATTGACAGGTTGCAAATGTAAAGATCATATGGGTCGACCGATTAGGTTTTGACTTGTACATTTACTCCGATGAAGGAGTATTTGCGGCACGAATCCCTTTTCCAAGAGAAGTTTCGGATGAAAAGGCGGTGAAATCATCATTTAATTCCATGACTCATCTTGCATGGGAGATTGAGAAGAGCTGCACATCTCCAGACTTTGAGAAAGTGAATTTTTTGAAGAAGATTAGATAGGAAATGTTCAGTGTAATTGAGGCTTCTCTAGTTTATTACTCTTGAGGTTGGCTTGTAGACATAATATGTCAAAGAATCCATTCTTTCTTGTAGCTATACGATTGTTCACAAATCTTATTCCGTCTGTAACTGTACATCAGCATTTATATTGAAGTTTCTTCATTGGTGTTGGGTTGCCTGAACATCATACTACCACAAGGACGAATTGCTGACCTTTTGGTGTATGTATCATGACCTCTATTTTATTATCTTTAGCTGATCCTTGTCATTCTTTTTTATCTTAACCAGACATATTAAGCTTTGTTTAATCATGTGCTTCACATGGGAGCTATGGTGACAATATTGTATTCTCTCTTTTTGTATTATAAAGAATGCTAAGATCAAGTTAACATAAGGCAATCTTCCAGTCATTTGAATAATAATCGATAACTCCGACGATTCGATTGGAATCAACATCAGTTATGCTCTAGAATGCAGATGATTTTCCTTTTAATTAAACTACTATTTTCCCCATAATTTTAATAAAAACTACGTTGATCAAGAACTTATCATATAATTCCTCTTCAAATTTAGCATCTTTCTAAATCTATCCCCTGACTTTATTTTATAACAAAATTGCCTTAAATTTTCATGCAACTAACATCTTTACAGGGACCAAGCTATCATACAATTGTGTGTCAACATTTTTTATTTTTTTATTAAAAGAATAGCTTGTCATGTCCTTAAAATATAAAATAAAAAGTCCAAATCAACCCTCAATTATGCTTTTATCTCTATGCCTTGTAGGCTGATATTCCCATTGATAATATTCTCTAAAAGTGAATTTTGTGAACATCATCCATGCAAGTTTGAAATTTTACTATATTTTGTAAGAGCTTGATATAAAGACATTTTAGAATTTGCAATTTAATTCGAATGCTCATGTTGGTAAAATTCATTTTTGAGTGAATATATGAGAAGTTTACAAGGCTTCATAGAGAACAAATCATATTTGATGGCTAAATTGACTTCTTTTTGTTTCTTAGTTTAATGATGTTACAAGTTTTTTTAATAATTAAAAATGATCCTCCATAATATGTAAAGTGAATACTTTGTTGCAAATTTTAAATTGATGAATATTGTTGTAAAATAAATTGGAGGATAAATATATAAAGATGCTAAAGTTGAAGGACATTCTATAAAATTTACTTCGATGTATACATTGTAGATAAATATCATTAGAATTCATCAAAGAATATCAAAGTTTTGAACTCTGATCTCACTTTGAATACATTAATCATAACATAATAGACTTTTGAATACCAAGGTAACACCTGAAAAAAGAGAAAAAACTTTACTTCCTAGTTCCACTGATATTTTAAGTTCTCTCCATCATCATCTTTATACAAATTTAACTAGAAGATACAGGTTACTTATACCATACCCTTTTCTTGTCCATAGCAAATGTATGGTAAATTCCACATCTAGTGAGGAGTCTAGCATTATTGGGTGAGTTTTATGCATTAATGTAGCTTGATTAAGAATCCTTTCTATTCCAAGACTCTTATGTGCTTAATCGCTCTTGAGTTGCCAACTCTGACTTTGTTTGTTCTTCATGGGAGTTCATCACCATTTCTGTGCAAGGTCTACCATGAGCTACAGCAAAAAAATTCTCAGCTGAGCAGCCTCTAACCATTACATGAACACATTGTGTTGAATTAATTGATAGCATGTAGCCATGTACTGTATGGTAATGTCCACTATATGTTGATACGAAGCTTCCCTGAGTTTGCCTGATGACGATGATGTCGAGGAGCTTACACAATGCTCAACATCTCATGTGTGATGAACAGCTGAAACATTTACCCCACCACTCAACTCTAATGATATTTTATTTATTTTGCCATAATAATATATGTTGTTGGATGTTAAAGAATATAAATATAAAGATAATTTTATATCGATTTTAATATTTTAGAATTATTAGTAGTATAGTTAATTTAACATGAAGTTAAATTAGAGGATTAAAAATTAATTTATTTATTTAATCAAGTTTGTTGGCACATATGCTTAGCGGGTTTGTGTCCTGAGTTGAGGGACCGGGAGCTAGCCCCGAGTTCGAGCTCCGGAAGCGCCAATTTGGCCACCCTATCGCTCCCGTTCGAACACCGGATTAGTCGGGTGCTAGTAGCCCTTGGCACCGGTGGGTCTAGACAAAAAAAATTAATTTATTTTTTTAATTGTTCTTTATGTTAGATCAAAGTTTCAACGTCATGAGAAAAAAATGTTAAGAACATAAATATAAAAATATTATTTTTTTAATAATTAAGTTTGATTAATATAAATGATTAGTATATTTTTACTCTGAATTAAAAGATCGAAAGTTAAAAATCTCGAGTTTGAGTTCTGAAATCATCAATTTGATCAAAAAAATAGTATTCTACTTTTTACATCAATTTTAAATTAATCAAATACTAATAATCAAATTTATTAAGATCTCGATCTTTTACGATCTATCTTACGATATTCCTATATTTAGCCCCCATCGATCTTACGATCTATTCGTAAGATTTTTATGATCCTCATAAGATCTTTCACAAAATTAAACGATTCTTATCCGATCGTCAATTTTGCAACTCTCATTCAATTTGAAGTAAGATCGCGGTTTTAATAACTTGTGCTAATAATTTTGGATATTGAGGGTGAAAGTACTAAACAAATATAAAAAAAAATATTTTATAGTTTAAATTGGATTTGTTTGAATTGTGACACTGTCCAACGTGGAGTCTCTTTTGGCCGAGCTGCTCTCGCACGCAACCTTGGACATGCAGACAGAGCATGACATGACGAGAGTTGACCACCAATAGATTCTTAGTTACATACATACGTGTCCACAGTCACTCTTTTAAGTCTCTTATGACTTATGAGTGATCCGAGGATGATGACAAAGATTCAAAGATCACTAACTTTTGGAGGGGCACGCACACAAAACAGTCCTTTTGTCTTTTTTCCGGCGATCTGAGTTGGACATGGACATTTTCCAGTGCATCAACACTCGAATTACATGTGTGGGAATGCAAAGCTCCTAATAATTTTTTTTAATAGTATGTCTAAAATTATTAGTATCTGACTAATTTAAAATTAAAGATAAAATTTTTTTTTGATGAAATAGATAATTTCGAAGCTCGAACTTAAAGTTACTAATTTTTTTATCTTTCAATTCAAGATATATTTTTATTAATCAGGTGTGTCAATCGAGCTTGATTCTACTCTCTAATAATTGAATTCATAAGAATCGAATCTATCGGAGACTCCGTTTCCAAACCGTGCAGTTTCAGTAGCAACCAATTTGCTTCTTCTTCTTCTTCTTCTTCATCTTGTTCTTCTTCTTATTATTCTTTTCCTACGAGAAGCACCACTTGTTTTTTATCACGCGACTTCAACACTTTTCTCATTTCTTTTGTCTCCTGTCCCTATTTTTGGCGGATCCGCGAATGGAATATTTTTGACATACCCCATCTTGTTCTTTTCCCGGCGCAATTCCAATAATAGTCGACTGCTTCTTTTTTAGTATATATATTTTATAAAAAAGTTTAATAGAATAATCAAAGATGATTGGCACATATAATTAGCGGGTCTCTATCCCGAGTTGAGAGACGAGAGAGTTAGTAGTCTCAAATTTGAACTTTAGAGTGTCACTTTGATAAGAAATTACCTTACCTCTTCCGATCTAAACATCGAATTATTTTCAATTGCTAATAGTTCTGAACATCGAAAAAAAGTTTATTAAAAGTATCCTATTATTTAGACTTTAAGATATGTGATTAAAAAAATAATTTATTTAAAATTTATATTTTTTACTTATTTTTATGAATTATAGATTTTAAATCCAATGATAAAATACAAGGTGTAATCTACTTATCATTAAATTCTTTATAAAATCAAAGGAGGATTAACTAGAACATAAGGCGCATACATTTTTTCTTCAATTTTTTTTCGTCATCTCTCATTGATTATAACTTAAAAAGTTATTAATAATACTTAAAATAATTAATAGTATACTAAGTCATACAAAGTAATTATATTTATTATGAAAAATAATAATATTCAAAAGTTTTTTAAATTTATAAAATAGTAATGTGATTATTATCGATGATTCAAATAATTTTTTGAACATCATCAATAATCTTTTAGTAACTAAGAAAATATATCAAAAAAATAATGCATAGAATCGCTTGATATGTGTGTGACAAATTTATTTTTCTCAAACTAAAATTCATGAACATGTCAAATATGTTAAGTGGTCTTCTATATTTTTTTCTTCATTTTTCATTAGTTAGAGCTTAAAAGATTATTGACGATTCTTCAAAATAATTTTAGAATATCATAAATCATACAAAATGATTATATCCAATGTAATGGTTAATAATGTCCAACTTTTTTTAAAATTTGAAAATAATAAATATAATTCTTATCGACAATTTAAGTCACTTTTTGAACATTATAAAAGATGTAAAAAAAAATAGTGCATAGAATCTTTTTTCGAAGGACAAAATAGCAGTCAATTCTTATTGTGAGCAAAACTTGCAATAACTTCTTCATTATTAGTGCTTACTAGTTACTACACCCATTGCACCGTTAAAACAACTAAGATCCACAAAATAAAATCTTGACTTGATATAATTCCTATTAAAAGCATGCTTTTAGAAGTAAAATGGAAAATGAAACATATCTCTTCCTGTTTCTTTTCCAAAGTAATTCACGGTAAGCGCATGGAGGAGAGTTATACCTTAATTTTTTTTTACAGAATTACAATTTCTATTTTTTTTTTATCTTTATGTATTATTTTTTATTGTAATATATTCATACTATCATTTGGATTGATAATTTTTTAACATAAATATAGACTCTAAAGTCTAAATAAGATCAAATAAAATTTAAATTCAATTATAATCAAATATGATAGTTATATATATGGTCAAAAGTTTAAATATTGCATAGAACATTAAATATGAAAAGAGATGAGAAGCAATAAAAAAGAGGAATGAGAAAAAAAAAATCAAATTAATTTATTTTTCATTAAAAATATTCTAATTTTAAAGATTATATCTCTTCATTTTTAATATTCAAACAGCTATTTTAATAATTTTTAATTATAGAAAATAAATCATTGAAATTTCAATGAGCTTTTTTTATAGGATATGAAGATAAATCAAAGTGAAGGACTAGATGCAAAATTACAGACATAGGTCACTGTTAGATTTCTCAAACAACCACAAGATCAATTGATTAGCTTCTCCAACATACTGCATAAACACATGATGGATCTAAGCCAAGATACCATGTCTTCGCCCAGCTCTGCGGTAACAAGTAGTAGTAAAATGTCCTTTTAAGCTTTCTTCGTGACAGAAACTCCATATGCACAACCACAAAGCAAGAAAGAAAACTTGCTGTTGTGATAACACTCCTGATGATCTAAACATTGATTTCTAAAGATATAGTACTTTTAGCACATGACTAATTCGATGTTCGAACAAACACCGAAATCTAATTTTGAAAATCTTAGCCAAACAAAGTTGTCCAAAAACTTCTTTCTGAAAGAAAAAAAGTCTCAAAGACTTCAGATCCATATTGAACTTCCTGTTGTAATACTTTCTAAGACATCAGTGCTTAAGATCCTGGAAGAGCAAATTTTGGGAATTCAGCTGCCTGGTTACATCTCATTTGCTTACAAAACTCACTTCCAACCTTGTCTTCCAGAGACCACAATTAAGATTACAGAGTTGATGCCAACAACACCACTTAGTTTTCTGCATATCCAAAGTTGAAATGTTGCAAAGTTAAACCTGTTTGATCCATAGAACAAGCTGTTCTTACAATAAGTTTTCTGCTATATGTTCACCGCCTTTGATGGCGGCATACAACAAGAGGGCATTAAGCCCCAATAAAGAAGAGCAACAATTGACTACAAAAGGTACCATCTTTTTGTACAAGGGCACGAGATCCTACCATCAAGAACAGGAAAAAAAAATTTAAAAAAAGCTTACAGAAATTAGCATCTCATCAATCCCATCCAAAAGACCGGCCGGTGACCGGCTCCGGTATCGTCGCGGCCGCACCTACACGCGTTCGGCAGATCGGGCACGCCGGCGTCCTCACCAGCCACCGATCGATGCACTGAGCGTGGAACACGTGCCCGCACGACGGCATCGCTCGGCACCTTTCCCTCTCCCGGAATCCGTCGAGGCACACGGCGCAATCCGAGGGCGGAGGCAGCCTCGACCTCCACGGCGCCGCGGAGCGGCCGGGGAAGCGGAACCAGGGGAGCTTCTTCAGCTCGCACGGCGAGAGGCCGGGCGACGGCGCGGGGGCGTCGCGGTCAGGGTGCTGACGGCCGCCGGAGACTCTCCTGCGACGGAGGGCGCGCCCGGCCATGCAGAGATGGAGAAGGACGACGGCGGCGACGCCCGCGAAGACGAAGAAGAGGACGAGGGCGACGGCCATGACGACGGCCTGGAGGATGAAGGAGAGGACGCGGGCGCCCCCCTTGGGCTTCTCCGGCCCCGGAGACAGAGGGGACGGCGGCGACGTCGGCGACGACGTCGGCGACGACGGCGTCATCGCGGCAGCGGCGGAGGCCGAGAGGGGCGTCGGACGGTGGAGGTCGAAGCGCGACATGGTTGGGGCTTCGTCGAACGCCTTGTGGAAGGGGGCGATGAGAGGAGGAGAAGGGGACGGTGGCCGGGGATATAGTTGAGATGGCCCATGACTAAATGTTCCGCGGTTCATGTTAACTTAAAGCGTACCCAACGATCACCGCCGTCGGCTTCGATGGCGGTGCTCCTTTGATGGCGCTCGTGGACCGAGTCAACGATCTAATGGCTGCTGTCTACATATGGACCCCCCTTGTTTTGTCTTTTTAGTTTTTTTTTCTTTTTGCCTTCCTTTAAAGGCTTGTATAATTTATTATTATTATTATTATTATTATTATTATTATTATTATTATTATTATTATTATTATTATTATTATTATTATGCCTCATTATTAGAGAAATATTAGTGTTTATACACAAATTGTGAATGCACCGTGTATGCATACACTCTGAACTTTTGGATCAGTATCATTTTAATCCAACGATATAAATTGTCTATGTTTTGGATCATCAGATTGAAAGTTGATACTAATCCAAAGGTCCAGAGTGTGTGTATGCACGATGCATGCATAATTTGTATATGCACGTTAATATGTCTCATTATTAGAGAAATATTAGTGTGCGTGAATGCATCGTGCATGCACACACTCTGGACCTTTGGATCAGTATTATTTTAATCCAACGGTGCAGATTGTCTGTGCTTTAAACCATCAAATTGAAAATGATACTAATCCAAAGATTCAAAATGTATATTTATGCACGATTGTGTATGCACGCTAATATGCCTCGAAACGTGCAAAATAATTGTGTATGCAGCTAAATAATTAAAAAAATTCATTACTATTTAAAAATATTTAATTACTCTAGTTAAATTTATTAATAATTATCATTAGTTGTTTTTTTTTTCTATAATAATATATAATAAAAAAGAGGTCAAGGAATGAATAACATAATTCTGTAACTATATTCTTTCGGTCAATAATTAATTATACTTGTAGGGGGAAGGTGTTGATATTTGTCTTCTATTTACAGAAAAAAATTGACTAATAATAGTAATAGCAATCTTTTGATAAATTAATGAAAGTGAGCTATCAAGACGTGACATATTTCTCTAACTCGTTAAATAAAAAATTAAAATTCGATTTTCAACTCATAAATTAATGTTTCGGAAAAATGAGAGGCTTATTTGTTCTTTATTTCATAATTTATTTTTGTGTACCAAGTCATGGACTTTATTTTGTAGCTGGAATATGTAATCCTCGAGTAAATGAGGTTAACGACCTGTGATAATCAAAGTTAACACCAACTATTACTTATGAAATTATCTTAATGATGATTTTTTTAATAAGATCTGTTACAAAATCTTATCATTCTTTTCATAACCTTGTATAATATATGAAACATGAAAGTAAAAAAAAAAAGAACAAGAAAATGTCATAATTAAATTTGAAACATCTCAATTTTTAACTCCAATTTTTTCGCTTCACATGAAATCAATAATTTGAATTGCCATCATTAACTGATGCCAAGCACTTACATCCACATTGCACCATGAAATTGTGACCAGTGCAGACTGCTTTACACAGAATGGCCCCTTACAATTTTGAATCCTGTGTTTTTGATACAGAAATGGTGCATTGTTTGCTTGGACAGTAAACATGAAAGGAATGGAGTAGAGAGAGATAACATAACAATTTCTTGTGGAACAAATGTAAGCAAACAAATCTCTCCCAAACAATTTTGGGGGATGATGAAACCCCTCATCCAAGGGCTGCCCTTATCCTTTTCATGGTCAGACAACCTCTTGGGAAGGTGTAAAACCCAGTGCTTAGAATTATTAACAGCTCTAGCAACAGTACATGGTGACTGCACCAGGAAAAGAAAAGATAAAACAAGATAATAGTACACGGTGGTCGATCGCTTAGCGTCCATGCATGAACCCTGCATGTGCAGGCAAATTGAACAGTTGGTGCTTGGTAGTCATCCACTTCCAGCAGTTAAGTGCCCTGAAACAAGATAAGAACCACTATCATGGTTCTTATGTATCAAAATGCAATAAATGAATATGACATGGATAAAGTTGTCGCTCCTCCATTCCTATGCACATGAAATTGCCAACAAGAACAACCAGACACAAATAAAGAAAAATATAACTCAATAAATGAATCTAGAGGATAGAGCTGCTGACACATGCAATCAACCTTGCACACTGAATATAGGCTATTATTGCTTAACATATACTAATATACAACTGCCCTTTGAGTATAAATTGGACAAGGGTCAGAAATAAGAAATGAACCAACATCATCATATCCGAAAAGCACATGCCGACGAAATAAATAAGATATTTAGAGGTTATAATTTAAATCTGCAGATAGATCCTGCATCAAATAGCTGTTTATGTATCTAGACATTCCACTCCCACTGTTTAGTTTTAACAATTATGTTCCTTGATTATCGTTACTGGTTGATAGCTGTTAAAACGAGTGACATTATTGTAGCCGTTGTGATTTCTGGAATTTAATGAAGTTTAGATGCTAAAAAAGCAAGTTTTTTTAAGGTTTTTGTGGCTGATTAATAAAGTTTGTGAATGATAACATAAAAAAATACATGGAAAAATAATTTACAACTACCCTTTTAGTATAAATTGGACAAGGGTCAGAAATAAGAAATGAACCAACATCATCATATCGGAAAAGCACATACGGAAGAAATAAATAAGATATTTAGGGGTTATAATTTAAATCAGCAGATAGATCCTGCACCAAATATCAGTCTATGTATATAGACACTACACTTGCACTGTTTGGTTTTACAATTATGTTCCTTAATTACCGTTACTGCTTGATAGCTGTTGAAACGAGTGACATTACTGTAACCATTGTGATTGCTTTGGCCTTTAATGAAGTTTAGATGCTAAAAAGAAACAAGACTTTTTGAAGGTTTTTGTGGCTGATTAATAAAGTTGTAAATGACCACATAAAAAATTACATGGAAAAATAATTTGAGGTCCTAATCCATCTCTGATTTCAACCAACCCACAGCAAAAAAAAAATGCATATTCTCACAATTCTTGTTTTTCTTTTTCCTTTGGGCACAACCAAAGTGTATTGTAGTAAGATATTAAAAAACGATTTGTTTTCTGAGGTAAAAATTACAAGTGATTTGGACACCGATGCGAAAGGAATTATCAGAGGCCACATTAGTCAATACTTCCATTATTAAGCTCATGTGAACTATGGTATTTATGCATTGAGTTTAGCAAAATGAACAGTAGTAAGTGCAAATATACATATCTGACAGAATAATGTGATTTCAGATCTACCCATCAATGAACAAATTTATGCAAATGAGTGCAGTAAATGAACAGTTTTAATGCAATAGACATATTATGACAGAATAATAGGATTACTAATATAATTAGCCATAAACAAATTTGTGCACTGAGTGTAGTAAATGAACATTTTATGTGCAAATACACATATATGACAGAAAAATGTAATGGCTGATCTATTCATAAATTCTTGATACCTTATCCATTTTTGCTTTCAAGGACGACTGATTGATCTTGCTAGTTCTCCTGGATACTCTCTTCACAAAAAGCTCAGCAATCTGCAGCTGTGTCTTCGCTATGATCTCCGTCCTCTTAAGTTCCATTTCCCCTCGCTTGATCTCCATCTCTGCTCTGATCCTCTCAGAATCTTTATAAATCTCTAGCCTTGCCTGCTCTATTTTCAACATCGTACGAGCAAGCAATTTTATGCTTTCTGCTATCATACTACCTTCCACCTTCCTCTTCTTGGATGGATTTCCAAGATCTTGAGTGGTATCCTCAGTATTCACCTCCTTGCTGTCTGGCGTGCCTAGATTGCCATCCATAACTCTGTTCTCCTTCTTCTTGCAAACATCATTGTCAGCATTGGGATTGGCATTAACAGGCAGTGTATTTGAACCATCATCGTGAATGCTATCACCCAAGTGACCATCGGCTTCAACCTCCATCTCCACCTTTGGCAATGCCTGGAGATCAATATTATGATTGGATTTTGGTTGAACAGCACAATTCGCAGCCCCTTTGAGCAAATCCTCCATTCGGGCGTAAAATTGCCAAGTCGAGCATGAACTTGGGTCATTAATGGAAACTGATTCAGCCCTATACCTTTTCTTCATAGATTCAATCTTGTTCTTGCACTGGTTTGCAGTCTTAAAAGCCTTGTTCCCTGAGCTCCGTGCTGACACTAGACGTGCAATATCCTCCCAATCACTCCCCTTCAGCTTCGCCCGATTCCGGAGTTGCCACTTTGATTCGTAAACCTCCAGTAGGCACACTACACCACCTTCACTCCACTCATCTCTCTTCCCCTTGTCCGGGTTTTTTGGCATCTGCGCACTGGCCGGTAAGTGGACTCCACCATCCTTGACCTCTTCCATGGTCTCTTAGCCTAAAATTAAGCTACGAGTATCCCAGAGAAAAGGGCCCAGACCAGAAAAAAAACTATCATATTTAGCCTTTGGCCATTATTATGATGTATGGGTTGGTTTAAACTTGGGATTTGGGATGCAAAAAAAGGTTCACCTCAAGAGCATCCAACAAAGAGAAAGTTAAAGATTATTCCTCTGTAAAGGTGGAAACACCAACAGAGAAAGGTTGAAGAGATACAACGTTTAAGTAGCCAAACGGATCTTGAAGAGAAATCTGAGTAAATGGTGGTGACTCTAAATTATCTAACACAGTGTTTTAGCGATAAAGATTGAATCTTTAGCACAAACAGCAGGAGAAATCAGAAGACCGTGAAAGAGAAACAACTCCAGGGATCGAAATTTAGTACTGTCAGAGGATTTTGCAGGGAAATTCAAACAAACAGTGATGCCTCCAAATTTGGATGTTTATTATTATGTCTATAAAGATGCAACCTTTGTCGCAGAAAACAGGATCTAATACCCGAAATTAACACTTCCAAAAGGGTTTAGAAGATTAAAGGACTTATCTGAGTACTCGCAATCTGATCCTTCTCCGCCTTCCAAAAATTTTCCCCTTTTTTTCGAGGAGAGAGAGAGAGAGGAGAGAGAGAGTTTGTGGGGGGTTTCAGGCGAGGAAGGAAGCAGGAGCTAATTGCTGTTACGCAACACGGACGACCGTGATCTATCCACGTGGACGAACGCCAACCGCTCACTAAGAGGGAGCATGTTGCGTCAGAGCTCACAGCGCGGGAGTGGAAGCTTACGTCATCCACTAGCCCGTGATGACGGCAGCAACATCGAGCATAGGCACCAAATCTTAAAGTCCAGCTGTGCGCCTGCGTCAGCATTCCACGATGTGGGGCCCACGAAATCGATGGATCCCCCCGTTGAACCGGTATCGGGTCCGAACCGGACGGTCCAAAATAGAAACCCGCTTAGACCGGTGTTGTTTTGTGGGAGGCTTCGAGCGGCGCCGGCGTTTGTGCGAGGAAAGACGTCGTCCCTTCGCGTCGTCCGCCGGCGACGAGTTAGTTCACGTTCCCGCCAAGCCGTACGACACCCTCGAAGTCCCCACTGGTATATTATTCCATTATTCTTTGGAATGCCACCATTGTTTGATCATACTTGCATTGATTCAAAGTTTGGATCCTTTTTGCTTATCTCACTTCCTTTTGTTACTATCAGTTGATGTTTTGGCGGCTGTGATTGAGCCGAAGCTTGCCAGTTTTCTTGTGAGGTAGAGAAAACCTGAAATATTTCTTTTGCATAAATCTATGATTTCTTTTATTACTTGAGGTGTTCTTTTCTTTTGTCAATCTGATCTTGAAGCTTGCCAATTTTCTTGTGCGAAGAATGTTGTTCAGGAAGTTGGTGCCTTAGATTTTTTTTTTCTTTCTTAAATTGCTTGTATGTTCTCACTCTATGGGCTTAGTAGCTGTTTGTAGAAATTTGACTACCTGATAAGAAGAACCACAAGTATTCACATTTGGTATGCTTTGCAGGCAAAGTTGAGCTGCTCATCATCTTAAGCCTCTCCGATGGCTATGAAAGTCATACCGATGGACTTAAAGGAGATATTCATCAAATTGTTGATGAATATCAGTTATGCCATTTCAAAGCAAAAGTCAGTTGTCCTTCTCTTTTTCCACCTTTGTTTTGCTACTAATAACTGTTGAATCTAGGATCCCGAATGTGTTTTGATGATCATAAATTTGTAAGTGAACTTAGTTTATACTGATGAACTTGTTGAGCTGAATTCTATAACAGGATATATTCAAGTTCAGGAGATGTTAAATTGACCGAAGCTAAAAGAATGGACGACCTATGCACAAGGAAGACATCTCAGGAAGAAGCATATGTGTGCAGCGGCCGTCCTAAGAATATAGAGTGGTCGACAGATGTTAAAGGAAGAATACATGTGAAGAGGAGCTGAAGAATGGAGTGAATATATGAAGAGGGATCAGAGGATGACCGGTCGACCAAAGATGAAGGAGGAACGACCGGAGCAAAGGGCTTAACTGAAGAGGTCGCCCAATGATGAAAAATGGACGACCGAAGAAAACACCTTTCAAACCAAAGGTTGGGAGTGGTCGTCTGAAGGGCTCAAGGTGGAGACAGTGGACGACCGGTAGACTGTCAAGGCTGAGGGTGGACGTCCAGAGGGCTCAGGGTGGAGACAGTGGACGACCAAAGCAAAAGGCAACATATGAGTGGTCGACCGCAGGTT
>LTAE01001669.1:0-10305 GCA_001647135.1 Pontederia paniculata | reverse complement strand
CCCCCCTCCTTTTGGTGTCATCCAGATCCTACGATAACATTAAACATAAGAATTCAGAGATTGATTTCTGGTGTTAATTTATTACTTATCCAAGTTGAAAAATGATTGCAGGTTGCCAAGTATGCTGCTACTTCAAAAGAAGAATGGGAAGAGATGTGCAAGTTTTGACCAACATCATTCCATCCACCTAATGAGTTTGGTTACCATTCTTTATGAATATTTAATTGTGCAAGTTACATATCTTTTATTTCTATGGATGTATATGATTGGGTCATTTCACGTTTATTAACAGTTTGTGCTTAATTCTTCAATGCATTGGACACAAGTTTGATGTGACTGGAAAGTAGTTTTTATTCCAAAGGTTAATAGGTTCATCACAGAAAAGACAAAACAACTAGTTATGGATATATCTTAAATGTTCATCAAGAGTCACCTAGAACATTGAGGTTGCTGTCTCTTATCGTTTCATTTCTGTTAGAAGAAGCTTTAATTCGGAAAGAAGTGATTGCATAAGTTAGACCATTTAGCTTATCCACTTATCAAAATGTGGTTTCATGTTCCGGATCCTTGTGTAGTAAACTGGTATGGCGACCATGAATATTTACCAATTACCATTCACAATTACCAATTGTTTTTCATTTATGTGAAGTCTTGGATGTTTCATTAACTTATAACAATCCTTTTCCAGACCCATCTTGATATTGTGTTCATAACATCTCTACCTCACAAAAGGACTTGTTTATTCAATGAAAAAAGAATATTTAATGTCTGTTTTAATGTAACCTATGAACACTTAAGGAAAATGATAAGCTGATGACTGAAATTAGTAAACATGATCACAAAGCTGCAATCCTATGTGAACGTGAACTGATTGTTGTTCTGTTTTCAGTTGTATATTGGATTTTTGGATGGAGTTGCAGATGCTATGTTTTCTCTAGTACCTCTTATACCTGCTATGAATAGTTTTGTCCATTTTCTTCTTGTTAAGTATACACTTATTTCTCGAGATTGTTTGTTCCTAATTATGGTTATTGTATTCTTGTTATCGTAACAGTTCAGATAATGTTGCTATTCTAGGTGAAGAGGATATTCAAATAACTTTTCGTTACATGAAATTGGCAATCAAGTTGAGCCACCATAGTGGCACAGTATGTCATTTTATGTTGAAGTTTAAGATTGGTAAAATGCATATGATTTTTTCTGCTCTTCTCAGTAAAAAACATTCTATCTTTTTTATATATCAATATTTGTTTTATCTTGTTCTCTTAAGGTGGTTTCTATGCATGCATGGATGCTGATTCAGTAAAAGATAAAATGAACGGTTTGTTTTGCGAATAGTTAAATGTTCTGCGTTTCTGGTTTATACAGATCAATAATTTCCAATATGAATATACACAAATTTCTGCTGATTCTAGATGTTGATGATCTTTTTCATATCCAATAACTTATCAGTCTTTTTCTAGTTTATACATCGTGTTACTGTGACTTGGGTCATGCAAAAAATACTTGGGTATGAGCGTCAAAAGCCGAGAGTTATAATCATGTGGTTCAATTTGTTTTTTTATTCTTTTTCTTATTCTTGCTCATTTTTTAGGGTAGCTTTCACTTAACTGAACCCATGTTGTTCAGCATTGCAGACTGTAAATGCTGCAGTGATTGTTGATCATAAAAGTAAGCAAATTATTATCAGTGCTTATGACCAAGCATGCTTGACGCCTTCACCAACATCTAAAACGAGCAAAAGTCATGCTCCCAGTGATGGAAAGGAAGCAACAGCTACCTGTAAAATTACAGACGGAAATGGCTTATCAGAGTCAGAAGAAGTCCCACTTCCAAATGTGACCTGTGATAAATTCAAGGAATCAGGAGCTGGAGTCTCTTGCTTAAATCCCTGGGGTTGGATGGAAATAAGACCAACCCAAAAGAATTCTTTTGTGAACAGCGGAAGCCACTGCAATTGGCATCCTCTGAAGCATGCTGCTCTTGTTGCTATTGAAAATGCTGCAGCTAGAGATAGACAGTTATTTCCTAGTTCAGGATCTTCTAATGCTCAAACTCAATCAGATGAAGTTGTGCTTACTTCTGATGATCTTCAAGTGAAACTACAGAAGGTTAATGTTTCAGAAGTGAGCTTCAAACTTGTTTTAGCCTTCATAATATTTATTGTTTCCAAGTGATACTATTACTCAAATTGCTTTACTATATCATATTTGCTTTCAGAACTAGGTAAATTAAATCACTCAACAAGAAGATTTACGTATATTTGCACCAGGATGGCATATTGGTCAATGAAATCTCAAGCAAAATTTTGTCAGCTGAAGTGATGCGGCCTTACTTGTGCACTGGTTTTGACATCTACCTTGTTTGAGGGCCATGCTCAATGTAAGATTACTATTTGTTCAAATATGCCAAAATAAGTCATATGTTAGGCCTGAAATCATATTTTGGTGATAGATGTACTAATGACATGTTCCAGCTAAGCAGTTTGCTTGTCATTTTTATTTAAACCGGCTTTGGGTTAAAAAAAATGGGCGTAAATCAAGGTCAATAATAAACAATGCCTTCAATTCTTTAGCAACATACACCAAATCTCTAGACCCAAGAAAGTCACAATTTTTGCTGTCATGTATCATCACAACTGGAGGTCCTCTGTGGACATTAGTATTTTTTTTTCTCAACCAGTCTTACTCTTGACACTGTGAGGTCATAGAAAGTGTTTGCAATTCATTTGTTATGCAATATGCTGTCCCATTCTCCTGATATGATTTATTTTGTCTGATATTCAGGTGTTCTATGGCACTTGTGCACCAGAGAATTCGTCGCATTTTCTATTCCTTCCCAAATCCACATACTGGTGCACTTGGCAGTGTATTCAGATTGCAGGAAGAGAAGAGTTTGAATCATCATTATTCTCTTTACAGGATTGTAATACCTGAGGATGACCTTAACAAGATACAGTAGATGGCTTGGATCCTTGCACAAAAGTTTCTTCCAATATTTCATCTTTGAAGACAACTGGATTATGAAGGATTAAGGTCAAAATTCTACCAGCTGACTAACCAGCTTTTGTATTAAGACGACAAGTTCTTCCACTCTTGGTGACAAGAAGTCGGTATTAGTCCAAGTATCAGCATTCTTTTCTTCTGCAGTCTGTATTGTTACTGTCGACCACATCAGTGCTCCGTTCTTGAGCCGTTGCGCTAACGCGCATCCGTTTTCTTGCTGGGGAGGACACCCTTTTTTCTCTAAAGGCGAAGACTCTTAAGTGGGCGAACATTGTCGGGCTCCGGCTCCGCGCATCTGCTGACACCGCACTTTCACGTGTCGTTCCTTTCTCATTTCAGTGCTCGCCTTTTTCAGCTTTTGTGGGGCCCTTATTTGATTAGAGAAGATGTCGCGAGAGAGCAGGGCGGTACCTGCCATAGTCGCGAGGATCTTTATAATCGGTCGCGACTGTTGTCATAGTTAAAGACGGTTGAAACTTCCAAGAAAAAACTTCGAATTGGGAGGGCGATCCTCCCGGTGAACTGACCGTACCCCAAACCGAAATCTTTGTTGATGTGTTCAAAACACTGCAGTAGCCAGCAGTATTATCTTCCAAGTTCCTGTGAGCATGGAAATGATGTCGCATTAGGAAAAGAAACAAATTTTGGATATCGATATCTATTCTTGTAACACCACTTGGATTGGATAAAGGTTGGACATCTTTGTAGAACAGGAAAAAAAAAACGCTTCTTTACTTCGCCATGCCAATTATCTCAAAACGTAGTGATTAATTAAGGCTTAGTAATATGCATATTAACTTTAATATTATCTTAAAAGGAACTTTATCATCATCTGCGAGTTGCGATAATGTCAAAAAGCAAGCTGCGAAGTTAACATAATTAATCAGACCATGCGCCATAGTTAGAGCAAAAAGAACTCTTTTTTAGTGCAGACAACAACAATATGACATTTTTTTTTTGTTTTACAGATATGTGAATGGCGTCACAACTCACAAGGGCCTGAGACAGCTTTCCCTGCGGTTCATAGGAATTGGAAAAAAATAGGAACAACGCAAAAAGGAAAAGATATCCAACATGGGAGAGATCCAAGAACTCGAACAAAGATTCCAAACCACCCACATTTAATGGCATCTGTCCCAGTCAATGGCGACATAGTTTTCTCGTTGTTTCACACTCTCTTGGGCACTCTCTCACAGCTCAAAAAGTATAAAAAAAGTAGAAAAAAAATGGTGGGGGAGCATCCATCCATCCATCTTCCCCACTCGTTCTCGTCTCCCTTTCCTCTCCAGCTAACTGTGCAGTACTGTGCACTGTTGGATTTATCCTTCAGCTCCCTTTCTTCATCCCTCATATTATATGCCATTTAGGCCAATTGGCAGTCCTCCACGGAGACCCGTTCAAAGAACCGGTTTTTAACTCGTGCGGCGCGTCGCTGTTGCTCCTGTTCTCTCGTTTCTGCCCATATGAGTGCCCTTGTCTGCTTATCTTGTAGTTTCCTGGTCCAAAGATGTCTTCTTTCTCAAAGTACCAGATAGGATGTGATCTCCTCGCAGCTAATCCTGATCTGGGGGCTGATTGATTGAATTGATGCCATGCCCACGAATAATGTGACCCCAGATCTGGTTTTTGG
Source organism: Pontederia paniculata (assembly GCA_001647135.1). Taxonomy (NCBI): domain Eukaryota; kingdom Viridiplantae; phylum Streptophyta; class Magnoliopsida; order Commelinales; family Pontederiaceae; genus Pontederia; species Pontederia paniculata. The sequence goes on along the minus strand of LTAE01001669.1, from coordinate 5,670 downwards.
AGTCATTCTTTGGGTTTTTTCTTGTTTTTTCCCCCCTTTCTGTTTGCTTCATTGATATGATTTATTAGATTGGTTTCTTTTGAGTTATCTTGTTTTCAATTATTGGATTTTTCTAGCACCATAATGCTTCTGGTACATAGCTCGAGATTCTTTTGTTTGTAGTTAGGAGCAGAGATTTGGGGGGGAAATAGTAGAAACATAGATGATCACAGTAATATTTGTGTTTTTGTTTCTATCTTTGAACTTCCATTTATAGATTTTTAGATTTGTATTGTGGTTTTCAATTGAAAGCTTCAAATTTTATAGCAGTTGAATTTTCCTTTTCTTCTCCTTTTATCAAAAAAAGGGGACTTTTTTCTTGCTGATTTCGGACTGTGAATTGGTTGATATGGGAATCTTAAGCATCATAAGCATCTCCTTTGGGTGTTCGGCTGCCGGCGAGCGGCTGGCCTTGGCAGCAAAAGAAGGGGATCTTGAGGAAACGAAGGCTCTCTTAGAGTACAATCCCAAACTTGTAAGGTATTCCACTTTTGCTATGAGGAACACTCCTCTGCATTATGCAGCTGCAAATGGCCACCACGAGGTAACATACTTGCTATTTATTTCATAATTTTCATTGATTCTGTGCAACTTTAGAATAAAAATTCTTGTGGCTCACGGTGCTGTTTGGGGCCTCCAGATAGTTTCTCTTCTCATTGAATCCGGTGCTGATGTCAATCGTCGAGATTCTAGTGGCCAGGTGAGAGAATTTTCTGATGGACTTTGAGCTTAAAGGCATTTTCTTGTTAAATACTTATTTCTGTTATTAGGCAATAATCAAAATTTTGTCATCCCAATGTTGCAAATTTCCAATTCATGGATACACAGATCGAAAAAGGATAGATACTACATGGATTTAGCTTTAGTTAAGAAATAGGATAGCGAGATAAGTTTGCTCATATGTTTTGATCCTTTAACAGACACCTTTAATGCAAGCTTGTCTGCGTGGTCACTGGGAGGTTGTTCTGCTTCTAGTACTCTACAAAGCCAACGTAATATTCTGTAACTTGGAAATCTGAGCTAAGATAGTTATCCTAGTTTATATGACTTAGAACTGAGAATTTTCTTGGGTTTCAGATCCACAAGTCAGATTGTCTTAGTGGTGGAACAGCTCTTCACTTTGCTGCTTTAAATGGTCATAGTCGTTGTATCCGCCTTCTCCTTGCAGACTTCGTACCTAGCATACCTGATTTTTGTAATACTATCAGAGGACCAAACAAAGAAGTTTCAGTAATGTACTTTGATGAGGTGTATGTTGAATTCTTATCTGTGCTCCATGAGTATATTTTCGGCCAACTGTTGCATTATTATATGTTTTTTGTTTGTATTCTTGTTCATGTTCCTTAGAGCTTTATCCAAGATAGTGAATAGAAAGGCAGATGGGGGCATCACTGCACTTCATTTGGCAGCACTAAATGGCCATGCAGAGAGTGTGCAACTATTGCTGGATGTAGGAGCTTCGGTCTCTGACGTGACAGTTGAAGATGGGTCAACCATTGACTTGATAGGTGATGGTTATCATTGAGCTCCCCTTTCATAATTTTGTGGCATTCATGATAATGAAATTGTTATTAGTATCTTGAAAATTGAGCAAGTCTGGCATTTCATAAAAGAACTAACATCTTAATGTGTGCAAGATTTTAGTTCATCTATTTAGATTGGTGCTGACATTTTCTGGGGATGGACTTTATATATGTGCTAGTTAAGTGAACTATGACAGCAGTTAAGGTTTTCGTATTATGATGACCCTAGAGGCACATATAAGTACATTATAGTTCAACCCAAATTCATGTTGCATCATTAGGCAAATGATAAAGCAGATACTCATGTATACCTCTCAATATGTCGTATAAGATGATGGATTAATGAAGACTGGCAAAAGTCATATGCAGTTTACCAACATATAGCTTGTATTAAAAAGGTACCATATTCACTAACAGGTTTGAAATCATTGCAACTCTTTTAAGATGATTTCGTTCAAACTGCAGGAGCCGGGAGTACAGCGCTTCACTATGCTGCTTGTGGTGGAAATGCAGAATGCTGCCGTGTATGTTCTTATTTCCTTACTTTTTTACTTGTTCATTAATCCTATATGATTAGTTATGCATTTTGTGGATGTACAGGTTCTTATCTCAAGAGGAGCTAGCTTAACTGCTCGAAATGCAAATGGGTATGATTTCTTTGATGAAACGCATGGGTGACATCTTTGTATAAGGCTGCAATATTCTTGGAGATCCTGTTTTCTGCATATTGGCAACAGTTACATGATGTTTGCTAGAAATACCAATTCCTGGAGAATCGTTGCAAAATTCCATGTCCTTGGCATGAAGTCTCAAATATATACGAATAATTGGGTTCGATATGAAACCATTAATGTTCACCACTTTAACATAATGATATCAACTTGTCAGTGCTGATTATGTCTTTTAAGTGGAAGCTGAATACAAATTTTTGGGTGACGTAATATGTGATAACTTTTTAAAAGGGTGTACCTGTATAAAAGTTGGCTTAATGGTGGTATTAAAATTTTATCAGCAGACATCAATTTAATCTCATGTTTTCTTCTACTTCGAGTGTTTCTGCCACAGAACTTATCATATTGTTAATCTCATATCGGAGTATTATTAACAATTAGTACTTGAAAGATTTGCTTAATTCATACTCATTTGTTCCTTTCTCTTTCACATTTATGTATTTCTTGGCATTCTAGTTACATGGAATGCAAATGTTCCTAGTAACCTAATTTGTGACAACTTTTTAAAAAGTATATACCTGAGAAGTATGTACTTGTATAAATGCGGACATAATGATGGTATTAAAATGTTTTATCAGCAGACTTCAATTTTATCTCACATTTTCTTCATCAAGTGTTTCAGCCACAGAATTATCATGTTATTATTAATCTCACATCACAGTATTTTTAACAAGTATTTGGAACTTCTGCTTAATTCATACTCATTTTCTCATTTCTCTTTCATATTTATGTATCTCTTTACATTCTAGTTACATGGAATCTTTTTTTTTATCTCCAAAGTTGGACTCCAGTGATGGTGGCTCGTTCATGGCATAATAATTGGCTTGTGGGTATTTTAAGTAGAGAACCAGAAGGTCAAACTCGAACTAGGCCCTCGCAGTACATCTCTCTGCCTCTCTGGAGCATTGTGAAAATTGCTCGGTAATTTGCCCATTTATATCATCCAACTTCTAATAAAATCTTCCTCTAAACAAATCTATAGACGTCATCATCTTTAATGAGTTTGGTGATAGTATAAAATTTGCATTCAAAAGTGAACTTTGTGAGTTTGTTCTAGTTCTCGCATGGTTTATGAAGTGATGATCTTTGATTCTGATATATTCCTATAGTGAACAAATGATATGTCGAATATGGTGGAAAGAATGTCAAATAATAATTAATATGATTACTTATTGGAATTGGCATTCCTTAGGAAATAACTTATTCTGAGTATCTTCCACATCAATGAACTTACCAGGAACAGTTTCCCCTTAAGATTGTTGACTACATTCAGATAGTTTTTTAAGTTCATATGCTTGTTACCATCTGGGGAAAAATGAATTACACAATTTTGAACATTACATATTGATATCTTATTGAAATCATACATTTCTGAACGAAATCTTTGGTAAATTTATGGTATTTTTTCAGCAATAACCGCTATTGCTGTAGCTTTTTTTTGTCTAGTTTTTTTGACATTTTCTGGAAGTTTCCTTCTTACCTCACTTCCACTTCCTTCTCCATTTTTCTTGTCTTAGTGATTATTTTCCATTATCCTTCAAATGAAAACAATTGTTTTTTTTTTTCTGTTTTACCTTCTTCCAGTTCACCCATCATGAATTCTGTTTAGGCAAGAAGTAATTCTGCTATGGCTAAAAAGTAGAACATCTTAACTTATGCTATTCTCGTAAGTTGCTTGCTGTGATTTGTTTACTTCTTTTGCCTCAAATTGCCTTACGGTTCTTATTGAAAAACTTGCAGAGAATGTGGTTGGAGGAAGACAAAGTATGAATCTGATTGTAATGATCCATGTGCCATTTGTTTAGAATCAAAGTGCACAGTTGCTGTAGAGGGTAAGCATCACTTAACTATATATTGAAAGCTATCACTTGCTGATGTAACATTACACCTTTAGATAAATATTGTGAAAATTACTGTTATAGCTATAGTATATCATCTTTGTCTACACAAGGAGATTTGAGCCTTTTGAATATTGTATAATCGGTCATGATTCATGTTATCAATCTAATGACTTTGTCTCAATTTTCAGGTTGTCATCACGAATTCTGCACCTTATGTGCACTGTATTTATGTTCTATCGATAGCATGACAACTGCTCTGCGTGGTCCTCCTGGTTCATTAGCATGTCCTCTCTGCCGCTACGCAATTGTCAAGTTCATCAAGCTTCCAGGTACCAGCCCAATCAAGGATTTGGTGATGGTCAGCTTATCGGCACCCCCCCATGCCTCGGGCACAGTTGTTGCATCAAAATCTGATGACTCCATTGCTAACCAAGTAAGCAAATTTATGGTACGATATAGGCGAACCGCAAAGCATCCTTCCTCTTCCTTTCGATCACTCAGCTTCCAGCGGCTCCTAAGATATAAGTTCATGCATCAAACCTAAAATCATGAATCGAAGTTGTAGATTCATACAGTACACTTATTACAGCATACAACTCGAGTGATCGAGCAGGTTAAGAACGCGTATTCCTTGATTCTGTCCTTGTTGTGTCACGTGGTCTGATCATGCAAACCATGTTTGAGCTTGGATTATATGTATCTTGCACAAAATTCCAGTGTCGTCCTTGATGTGTGATGTTTTGTCATCCTGGACCTTTGTAAATAGACAGATAACTTATATAAGAAAGGCGTTTCCTTTGAATAATTGGACCATTCAATTGCACATTGTGAATATTTAGAATTACAGCATCCATAGTTGCTCTTGTGATGTTTCTTTTTTTTTTTTATTTTCTTTACCTGCTACAGCAATGAATCATTATTGAACTCTGGACTTACTCCTGTTTAAAAGGCATAAATGTGAAGGTTGGAATTGAGCTGAGTTGCCGATTCATAAAACTGTGATGAAGTGATGCGAAAATTATCACACGCTAAATACTCAGCAAGTATACTGATCGCACAAGTAATAAAGTGATAAGTAGAGTGTCGAACTCACGAGGATTGATGAATTTAAGACTTTGAAATTTTATCTTGAATCCGATTTAAAAGATATTCAGTGAATTATGATAAGATAAAAGATAAGATAAAATATGTAAGAGATAAAATATTAGATTTCAGTTATAAAAGATAAATATCTAGATGAATTTTGTTGGATTAGTTAGAGATAAAAGATTTGTTAACCACTGTTATCTTTCAGAATTAAATAACCTTATCTAAATGTTAGATGGTAGAAGGATTGATTTAAATATATAAGACTCCGGATACGGATGACTTAACTACTTTAAAAATAATTAAAAGTTAGGAATACGTGAAAACGTTATACCCAAAATCAATTACTTAGAAAATGCAATGAAATCTAATCCTAAATTGCTAGGCTTCTCTCGAATGAATAGCAACCCACAACCTCGGAATTCTGGAAACAGATAGACCTTGGTCCTT
>LTAE01001668.1:29640-47722 GCA_001647135.1 Pontederia paniculata | reverse complement strand
AGAAGACGGCGGCGACGGAGCCGCGGAGGTAGTGCGAGTCGAGCGTCATGGCGATGTGGACGTCGCTCGGGCCGCACGCGGCGTCTTCCGCGGCGGCGGCGGCGTCGGAGGAGGAGGGAGCGCGGCCGCAGGACTCGCCGTTGCGGAAAAGGGGGGCCTCGGCGAAGCCGGAGATGGAGGAGTCGGCGGCGGCGGAGGCGGCAAAGATGAGGAGGAGGAGGAAGGCGAAGGAGAGAGCGGCGGAGGCGACCGCCATGGTCGATGCCTGAGGAGGAGGAGGAGGAGGAGGAGGAGTTGGAATGGTCGTCGTCACACGTCGTGGCCTTGTTGCTGAGATTTATATGAGGAGGAGGAGGAGGAGGAGGAGGCGAAGGAGTCGTTGCGTTTGACTTGTTATATTTGAAGAGTAATTTGGGATTTGGTTTCTTGTTACTGGAAAAAGAGAGAAGAGAAGGCAAAGTTGCACTTTATTTTTTTGTTCCTTTCCCCCTTTTTAATTTGTAGTAAGACGAGGTCGTTAAGCAAACGCGTTAAAATAATAATTTTGACAATTAATTTTACCCAGTCCTGCTACCAAATCCCCGTTTCTTTTTTCGTCCCTCGCCTTTTTTTTATTCCTTAATTTGTTCTTCCATTTCTTGTGAACATTGGAAAACGTTTCCCGAATACACGTTTTCGTTTTATCCGTGTATGTGGTGAATTAAGATAAAATCTTCTTTCTTGTTATTAAATAATATTTCAATTATCACATTAAATTAACATCAGCTAAAAAAAGGAGCATAATTGTTGACACTTAAGAATGAAATCTGTCACTTGATGATGTATTTAATATTCTCTTGTCAAAATTGGGTGCGTGATTTTGTGCCTAAATCAGAATAAAATTTATTGGGAACTAAATCTCCTCTTGTGAAATACGATAAAAAAAAAAGGAGAAAGATTTAAGAAGAAAAAAGAGAAAAAGGAAAAAATGCTTGACACCTGTGGGGTACTCTGTAAGAAGAGGTGAGCAAGCGCATGCTTTTGCTTTAATTGTTGGTGCACCGCGTGCAGGAATGCTGCTGGATATGGGAAAGAAAGAAGAGTAGGAGTAGTTGTTGTTGTAGTAGTAGACGAAGCCTTTGCTGTACGCCAAGTAGTATTATAAGCACACGTAGTTAGTTAGAAAACGGTGCCAACAACTCACCACAACCATTCACGTACACCGACAACTACAGACTACCTACTTCCTGCAGCTGACGTAGCTGATTTTTCTAGCAACATGATGCTTTGCCATCTTTTTTTTATTCTGTATCTACATGCAAAGAATACTTCATCAGTCCATCAAATTTGATGATAATTATGATCTTTGTGCATAATCATTAGTGTTGTCGAAATCAGCTGATTGCCAGTGAATAAGTTCAGTATCAATCCCGAACCACTTGTACATTATTTTCACGAAATCTTCGGCCTCTGAGGCCTTGTATTCGTTTGTTTCACAGGGTACAAGAGAACTATGGCCAACTCCAATGCCAAGTGAAGCGAAGCTGAGGAGATGTACAATAACATTTATAAAGAGAAATTTTCAGGAAATGAGACTGTGCATACTTGAGCAATAGCTTTCTGGGTTCTTGTATTGAGGCGAATACTTGGCACCCAACGCTAGCTACACAGTGCATCTTGACAGCAGCGTCGAGATCGTTCTACTATAGTTCACTATGCACGGGGCCGCTGTAAGGCTGTGGAAGGTTGCAACTTCCTTGAGCAACTTCAACATACCATGACTTCCATGCCTCCACGTAGTGCGAGAACAGGTCACTAAGTGCTGCAGAAGAAATCACACGGACTATTAGGAAAATGACGCACAGAATATCCCATACGGATCAAGCATGACTACTATGTGTCAGATTATTTCAGTTGAGGATGGTAAACCTACTTGTTAGGAAAATGTTTATGCAAAGAAACCATGCATTTGCTTCATTTGATAAATATTATATAACATATCTCCCAACAGAAAGGACAAACAGATGCATAAATCAAGGTAAAAAGACTACAAAAGTGACTTCTTTTATCTTCTTGCTCATGAATCGGATCAACAATTTGATTTCTAGTATCTGTTCAGGAGTTCCTTTCGAGTTAGTATGTCGATCGAGAGTTTAAGCCAATGGATTTCAATTCTATATGTAGGAGGTTGGACTCACCTGCCAACGAATTTGACATTATTTACTGAGAGCCAAGCTTGATTAATAAAGAATATATTTGCATGCTTTGATATCTGGAAAAACATAGAAGTTTAAAACTGAGAAGGCTCATACTGTTGGATTGATCCTGTAATGACTACTAGACATAGTGAGAGGAATAACACCGAGTGGCCTTTGACTATCATTTGGAGGAAGCTATATCCCAATAAATGGGGATCATTTAATCTTGCAAAACATCGTATTTCTCAGGTGAGCAAAGCTTCTTAGATGAAGCCAATGATGATTGCCATGAAATGTGTATAAGATGACCAAGAGAGGGGCTCAATTCTGGGGATTCAAGTGAAGCTTATGTTGCAACTCATGTTGGCTATTATTGCCAGATCATGTTCCACGTGTTTCTTTAATCTTACAAAGTTTCTTATTTCAGGTGAGCAAATTGTCTAAGATGAAGTAAATTGCTAAGGTCAATTGCCATGAAGTATCTATAACATACCAAAGGCTGAATTACGGTTAAGTGACTACATCTTGCTCCATATGGTTGGTCGGTGCCTTACATATGATGACAAAAAAAAACATGAAACCTCCACTGATTGATCTTGGTTTGAAGGAAAATGTTTCAGCTGATTTCATGCTAAATCTGTTATGGATACAAAGTGGGCAAAGGCCAAAAAACATCCCTTAAAGTATGTCACTACAATCATCCAAAGCTGGTTTGATCTTGGTTTGAAGGAAAATGTTTCAGCTGATTTCATGCTAAATCTGTTATGGATACAAAGTGGGCAAAGGCCTAAAAACATCCCTTAATGTGACTACAATCATCCAAAGCTGGTTTATAGCGGAAGTTTATCAGAAACAATGTGACCTAAGGTTGCATGTCATAGAGTTGTTTGGACAATGTGGAACCCCTCAGATATCTTTCATAAGCTACATAGAAAATTGTGATTATTGATTTAGTATGTTTTATCATCCAGGGAATAGCATAAATCCGGGGATAGTTTGATTTTGCATTACTCTTTTCCTGAGTGCAGAAACTAAACTGATAAGGATATTTCAAGCTGACAAGATTAAAGACAATTATGAAGGTAGAACGTTTAAGCCCATTATTCAAATAAAGACTTCAAGGATTTACTATTTATACCACACTTGTGAGTTGTGACTACAACTTATTAACATAATGTACATTATGTTGTGATTCTAGAAATGGTCGACCAGTTTGAGAAAAGCACCATCACTGCTGCTGCTTCTCCAGTTGGGAAATGCAATTGAGGAAATATTGTGCCAGTGAGAGATTTTGTTACTATAAGCTAAATCAATTTTTTGATTCAACATGTAACTGGTAATGTACAAGCATGCGTTTGTGACAGTAATGCAATCCACTTACTGACTTGGGATTAACTTTGCAGGACTAAGACTCTAAAGCTTAGATCTTTCATTCACCGGAAAAAAAAAACTTAGGTCTTTCTCCTAGAAATAGGCATAACAATATATTAAAGGTTCACTCATAAAATTAAAAGCAATGCTGATAACTAGGATAACAATAGAACAACAGTTTTGCTGAAAATAATATGGACTCAAAAATCTTAATCTACATAAATCCTAAGCATGCAACATGTAATATTCTTGATTCAGCATCATTAAATGAGTTTCAGGTAGGCAGAAGTACAGAGCAGAAAAGCTGCAAATAAAACGTGGTTCCATATATATCAACATCTACGTAATTGAACCCTCATCATTATATTGAGGATCAGAGTGACTAGTATGTGAAAATTACTGCTCACAAAAAATTCTTATGGGTTATCACTGTATGGCCACCAAAATATATGTAAAAGATCCAAAATAATTTAAGAATTGTACTAGGGTATCATGGTATGTAAAAATTTCCATAAGAACCAGCATCACTAGTTAAACCAATTGAAGGATTTATGACAATCAAGTTATTTTTATGTAGCAATAGCACACAGCAAGTAAGTGCTGGCAAACCTTGGTTGTGATACTGAGGCCTGAAAGAAGATGCCAACGTCTCCCAGTCAATAATCTTTTTACCAGGTTTCTCCTCCGCATCATTGCTCCCTTTAATCACGCCAGCAGGACGAAATGGACCATAAACATAACCATTCTTAGACCCCAATTGTTTCTGTGCCGTCAGGTTACATTCCTTCAGGTCCTCGGTCCTCACCTGTACTCTGCCAGCTTTCTTATCAATTGCAGAGCTCAACCTGCTTCTTTTCAAGTCAACATTAGTAAGATCATTCCCGAAAGCTCGTTTACTAGGCTGAGCAACAGCTGGTGCAATAGCAACTGTGACACCACTATCTGCCTTCGGCTTTCCTCCAGCTCCCAACCACCGAAATGCAGGTTTCCTTGCTTCAACTTGTACCTAAAACACCCACATATACAAATTATGAGATTGACATGTTGCTTTCTCTTGTATAGTGTCAGATAAATGCACATTGGGACAAAGCACACCTTCTCAATTAGATTCATGGAAGATAAGACATTTGCAATATCATATAGCCGCCTGACCTTAGCTGAAAAATTATCTTAAAGAGTGAGCTTTCAACCGTAGAGACGCAGTGGATTCAAAGAATTCAAAGAAAGAGTGCACTCACTTCTCATATAAGACACATCGTTGATATCACCAAGTAGAATCCTTGCAGCTTCATCAAGTGAGATAGTGTCTACCTGTACCAGGACAATCCTCCAAGTACTCAACAACAGAGCTGAACACAATGTGCAAAGCTATACATCAAGAGAACCAAAATGCTTACATCTGTGGTCAAGAAGAGTTTGACAAAATTTTGTGTCAGCAAACCGAGAGATTTCTCTTTTCTGTTGCTGTCTGCAAGTAGCAACCAAAACAGATGATTAGTATATCGCTAGTTACTTTCAAAAATGCAATATTTTTTGCTGGAAAATAACAACAGATCCCTATGCTTAGAACTATTAAATAGAGTACCAGATCTGGTTTTGCAGGAAGTACTGCTTGATGAATTGGCCGTCTGACTCAACTTCTCTTCTGGAACATTCTCATCGTCATCCTCGTCGTTGGGATCGACGTTGTCGTCATGATCGTCTTCCAAAATCATCTGTTACGGAAATTACAGAAAAAAAAAAGCAAGACAGCAATAAGAAAGGGTAAAAGAACTCGAACATAGACTCATCAACAGGATTAATTTGGTACTAATTGGTAACCTACCTTGCGATTTGTTGCATCGCAGCCGGACATTTCCCTCAGTGCGTCGTCCTAATTCAGATCAATCAGATTAAATTATGTTTAAAAAATTATTTTTTTGGTAATTTAAAAAAAAGGTGAAAAAATAGTACCTTGAGTTCTTCCAGGGCTTTGGGGATCCCGGAAAACCCAATCCAAGAGTACATATTCTTGGCCTTCCTCGACAAAACCTATAAACTGAACCCATCAGATCACAAGAAACTCAAACAGTAACGATCGAACAAAAAAAAAAGAAGCCAAATAACTCCAAAGAAATGGAGATCTCACCCCGACGCTCTCCAGGACGTTGACGATGTCGTAGATCCGCCGGCGCTCCACGCCGAGCCGCCGCGCGGCGTCGTCGAGGCCCACCGACTCCACGCCATCCCGATTGTAGAGGCTCACGAAGCTTCAGCAATGGACGACAAAAAAAAATAGGCTCAATCCCGTCGCAACCAAGATCAAGATTCCTCCCAAAGACACGTACCGAAAGTACAAATCGAGAAGGAAACAATTGAAGGGAGAAATACTTGGAGCAGAGGAGGCCGAGGGATTTCTGCTTCCGGCAGTAGGCGTGGTGCGGGCGGAGGCCGGCGTCGGCGAAGTGGCGCGCAGGCGACGAAGACATCTTCCCGGATCCCAGAACAAGGCTGCGGCGGCGGCAACGGCGGCGATGCGTTGAGTTGATCGGATCTGGAAAATTTTGTTCTTGGCGGTATTTTTAAGAGGAGGAGGAGGAGGAGGAGGAGGAGGAGGCGGCGGCGACCGTTGGGGGGGGAAATATAATGAGGAGGAGGGAGAAGGGGCGACGCGGGATTCAAAAATTTGGAGGAGCGGGAGAAGCCATCGTGACTTAGTAGTTTGGTTGTGGAGGGAAGAGGATTTGGGGGATATTTTGGTCAAAAGTGGAGCGACGCCTTTGGGACGGGTGGGAAGGGGGATGCACGTGGCGTAGCGCGGGGTTGGCAGGTGAATCCGTGTGACTGGATTTGTTGTGTTTTATTAGTCTTTTTTTTTTGGGCTGAAGGCCGTTGGGGAGTGGAGGGGGAATGTGTTTGGATTTGCACTCTCGGTTTAGGGAGGGAAAAATGGGATTGACCCTGTACTTCATTTTTCAATTTGAGATGAAATGATAATTATTTTTTTTATTTAAAAAAATGAGTTAGAATTTTTTTGATTTTATAATATTTTTATTGATTTTTTTTTTCATAACTAGATATGTAATTCGAAACGACATATATTAATCGAGATGAAACCTCAAAAATTTATGGTGACAATCGAAAAATTAAATAATAAATTTTATTTCTTTAAGGATGTTCACTTATCAAAATTTAAGGTCGGTTGTCATTTTGATTTATTAATAATGAATATTTATGTATAATAATATTTTTTAGTGGGCAATAGTTATATCATTTTTATATTTTCATTATTATATATAAGTATAAAAATAACAATATTTCGTAAAAAAAAGGTAAGGATGTCTTAGTGACTCTTCTCAAATTCGATTTTATCTTTTTACCTTTATTATTTCTATATAGCATTAATACTATAACAATTTTATGACATTTTTAAGTAAATAATTGTCAATAAAAAATTATTTGGATTTATTTGACTTATTTGATAAAAAATTAAAAATACTTGATAAATATTTCAAATGTTAAAATTTATTTTTAAATATAAATAGTCACATATTTAGATAAAAGTGTTGATAATATCAATAAATAGTTACAATATTTATTAAAATAAATATTAACTAATATACTTTTAAAGATATATAATATTATTATTATTAAGAGAATATAGATAAAAGAGTAATATAATTGATTAAAAAAAAATAAGTCAAATAACTTTAGAATACGAAGATCATTACTTAATTTTTACTAACTTATAAGTTGTTATCCTAATAATTTATAAATACATTTTTTTATTTACCAAACATATGACCAATTTTTTAAAATAATTTTAAGTTACCTATAAGCTAAACTAAGTCAAATATGCTTTTAGAATTTTCTTCTCAAAAAATTTGTAGTATTAAACAACTCTTTGCATCTTTTATTGTTTAAGTTTTCATCTTTATTTAATGTATATTGTCATTATGTCGTGCAACTTTTTTTCTATTCGATTACTATTTTTACAAATGGTTAATATTTTATTAAATAATAAATATTTAATTTTAGATCTATCTCGTTGTATTTTTTCTTTTGGTATTTTTTTGGGTTATTTCTACTAACACCTCATTTACTATAATTTTTTTTTTCACGAATACTCTTAAATTATAATTTTACCGATTGTAGTTCTTAAACTATTCTCGCTTTGACATTTTAATCCTCCGCCATTTTTTTTATTAAAGTTATTTTTTAGATATATTAAATACTACTTGTACCCTATGTAAAAGTTTAAAATATTTGTTTATCTTTCATTACTTATTAGTTTAAAACACTTGTACCCTTTTGCTAATCCTTTATTAGATTAATAAAATAAGTAATAAAAGATAAAAATTATTTTAAACTTGTATATAAGGGTATAAATTCCATTTAACAAATATGAAAATTTAACTTTAACAGAAAAAAATAATAAAATCAAACGGTAGGACTCAATTATCAAAGCAAGAATAGTTTAGGGACTAAAACTGATAAAATTATAATTTAAGGATCGTAAAAAAAAATATAGTACAAGAGGTTTTAGCGAAAATAACCCTTTATGTGTTGTTGTTAGATATTATTTGTTTACAATATATTGGTCTCTAAGGCAAAGAAGCATATGATCTTATCTTTTAAAATATTTTCTTATTATTTTTTTACTATTGTGCATGATATAATTTGGATACATAGAATTGTCAATAAGTAATAATGAAATAAATAAGTAATCAGAAATCAAAATTAATTATCTATTATTAATAAATAGTAATCATGTGAAGAAAAAAAAACCGAAGAAAAATTGCATGCTACATTAACAATGTAGCTAAATAAGGCGGAAAATATAAACGAATTAAAAGATTAATGAAAAAAATCATGAATTAATATTTATTTAGTTTTCAGGGAAAATAAATCTCAAGGGCCATTAATTATTTAACACATATTTACATTTTAAGATAAAAACACAAGATTTAATATAGTATGTAATAATATTTTTCTTCGGTTACTATTATTTTCAAATGGTTAATATTTATGTAATAAAAAGATATTTGCCTTTATTTTCAAATGGTTAATATTTATGCAATAAAATATTTGTTTATCTCCTTCGCGATGTATTCCTCTTTTTTTTTGGTGTTTCATTTATTGTTATTCACTACTTTTTGTTAATAATATATCGTATTATTATATTTTTGGCGAAGAGGCATATGATTTCTTTTAAACTTCTTCTTATTAATTTACTTCTACTTTGTTGCATGCTCTCGTTTAGAGACATAAAATCACAAATAAGTAATGATAAAGAAATGAAGTAATGAATCTAAATTTATCATATATTATTAAAAAACATTAACCGATGAAAAAGATAACAACCGATATACATACTGCATTAATAATGTATTAAACAGAATGAAAAATATAAAAAAAAAACAGATGAAAGAAATAAGCATTCGTTAACATTTAGGGCTTACTTGGATCGCGTTTTAAAAAAAATGAATGAGGGTAAGGAACAGGTTTACCTTTCATTTCTCTTATTTTTCACTTCTATTTTTAAAAATTATAATTTTAAACAACAAATATACACTTTTTTTTAAAAAAATATTTAAATATTTTCATTTTTGTTTTTTTCCTTTTACTAATATTTATTCACATGAGGTTAATGATTTCGCACTCATTAGTCGTTACCCCCCATTTCATATTATTTGTTCATTCTCTTATCCCCTTAAGGAGTGTTTATGTTTGTTGCAAGTGTCATTCAATAGTTAAGATTGATATATTTTTTCGTGCTATATAAAATAATAAAGGTTAAGTGAGTATAAAAAGGAATAACACTAAATTTTGAGAAGTGACATTAAGGGCATATTTTTTTATTGGGTGTAAAAAATGATAACGGATATATAAAATTAGTAAAAAATAAAAGGATATGAGATGTCATGTGATGTGAGAAATCTATATCAAATTGCGAAGAAATTAGAATTGAGACTTATAACCCACCATTATCTCTTGCGTTAAAACAATTAAAATAAATTTGAAAATTATTATAGAAGAATTGTGTTAAAATTATAAGATTTCAAACCTAATGACTTAACTATCTTAAATTAATATTAAACTAAAAAGTTTTGAAGTCCTAATTAGTTCTGAAATAAATTAATTTAAGATACACCCAACAACAAAACTCAATTATAATACATCGAACCAAATGAGTATATAATTTACATATTTTAAATTCAAACCAAAAATCACAACAGGAATTGCATAAAATAGAAGTAGTTGTTTGAAAATATAAGGAACATGACTCGCGTCGCGTTCGAAAATGGTCCGCATTAGATATGCACTTTTTAGAAATAGAGCAACACGGTATGCATTGTTTCGACTGAAATGCAATTTAAATTAACGTTGGAAATTACATTAATCGGATAATTTAAAAATAATCAAGCATATGTAAGTTTATAAAAATTCAAATAGAAAAATAAAACTTTAGAGATAGACAATATTTCAAAAAATCTCCCCCAACAAAAAATTGCTTTATTCTATGTGACATATAAAAAAGTAAACATAATAATTATCATCAAGAGAATAAAATAAAATAAATCTAACGCAAAAAAGTTATCATAGATGAATATGATGAGTGTAGTAATCCCCCTCTAATAGAACAACAATATCACTCCTAACGACTCCTTCAGATTTCTAACTTGGAGAAAAAAAACAAGGATCTCTCTTAGGCTTGACTTCAAAAAAAATTGAGATATAAGATATTTTATTTGTAAAGAGATAGCCTCCTTTTCATGAGGGAGATGGTCTTTTATGGCTTTAGATGATTCCTATTTACGGTGTAAAATCATTTCATAAGGTTTTTTTATATCAAATGATTGTAAGATTACTTGATCAACAAGTAAAAAAAACTAACTGTTAAAATCGTTTTTTTTTCTGAGTGGAAATAATCAATTTTAAGTTTAGAAATAATCCGTTTTGTGAATTATACATGTGTTGAAAGTAGGTTGATTTTGAGCTGATGAATAGTGTTTTATGCGAGGAAACACACCTCATATCATATGCAACCCATGTTTGATTGTGTTGAAATGTCTTTTCATGCTTGATTTCAATTTTAATTTTTTTATCTAATTTGTGTGCTCAAAACTTTAAATCTTATATTCTAATATATAAAAAATGTGAACCTGAGTAGAAACTATTCAAAATAATTTATAATAATAAATAATAAAATTGATATATGTAATAACCAAAATTATAAAAAAATATTCTAAGTGACATATATATATATATATATATATATATATTATATATATATATAAGACATATTAACGTGCATACATAAATTGTATATAAAATATGCATACACACTCTCTGGGTCTTTGATTAGTATCACTTTTAATATGATAGTCCAAAACATAGACAATATGCACGATGAATACACAATTTATGTTTTATAATATTTCTTTCTTTCTTTCTATGTATATATGTTCATCCCATCACGACGTAATGAGAAATAATTCAAAATCTATTATTAATTTATCTGTGAACTTAATCTATACTCTTTAAATGTCTTATACAATATTTTGGGAGAACTTTTGAGGATCGTACTCCTTAGTTTAATATTTAAAAGCATATATAGGACATGCCAACATTTATGTCACTTTTCTTCGGAATAAAACGTTAGCACATAGTAATGTGTTTGTTCCACAATAAAAAGATGCACCAGATTTTTTTCATAAAAATATTTTGCAGAAAAAACATTTTCATTTGCTTTAGTTACACATATATGAAAAAAAATAAATGTGTTTTTTACTTAAGTAGGTAACGCTAAATGGATATCAAATTTTTTTTTATTATAAATTTAATATTTAACGATTAAAAAAATAAGTAATATAATATTACCTATTTAAATAGCACCTTTCTTATATGAGAGAAGAGAGTTTGCATATAATAATGAAGACTAATTGTGCTTTTCAGAAGGGTTTTTTTTCTCCTCAAAATTATAGTCAAATCAATCAGAAAATTTGTTCTTTATTATCAAACACAAAAAGTAGAAAAGAAACATTTCAGACCAAATATAGCCTAAGGCCCTAAAACATATGGAACTTTATTTATATACATCGACTATCAGACGTTGCAGTTCTTTTGTATTATATTCTAATTGTATATAGCAAATAATCAACAAAAGCATTGTCCTTTTTTCATGTATAACACGAAGACTGAAAATATAGTATAAGCATTGTTCCTGAAACGAAACAAATTATCGTTCCTTTACGTAATTATTTGGCCAACTAAAGTTTACATTTTATTTATTTATTTCTTAATTTGAGGCGACAACTATAAATTAAAGAGACTATAGCTCAATTTTTATTGTACTTTTTTTCATTTTACCAGTGTTAAAATCAATGCGCATAATTTATAATTGGAAATCAATATTAATAACAATTTGCCTAATAAAAGGAGACTGATTAAACTCCGCAATGATGAAGAGAGGATTAAATCTTTAACAATCGAAGTAATCGAGATTAATTGAACTTTTGGATACCAAAACTAATGAAAGTAACTTAGTGGACATTTTTCCCAAACAAGCATGACATGGGAATCATTATTTTACTCGCACATAGAGCAAATATTAAAAGCAGTATTCTACTAAATCAACCATACATTCAAGACTTTTCAACTGAACTTGCTAGACCAGATAATACAACAACAAGAACACTAGTTGCATCTTCTACAGACTACCTAACACCGAGCGCATGATGCCGCTGACATTGACGATGGCGAACACAACCACCTGTCTCAATGTTTGGAAGGAGATGGATACCACCCCCAAGGATCATCAGAGATGTATTCAGTAACCTGCTTAACATTTATGTAGTTGTCCAGGCCCCTGAAAAAGGAAATGAAACAGCATCAGCCATGGGGATATATTGCTAGAACAAATAATGCTACCCACCATTGCCCCAGTTCACGTCCAAAACCACTGCGCTTGGTTCCTCCCCAGGGTGCTTGACAGAAGCAGGGCTGCGAGCAATTTATCCAAAATACTCCGGCTCGGATGTCCTGCAAAAGGGCATAGAGTTTGCTTTCTGAACTGATTTGGCCATTGAATGATAACTGTTAAACATCAAATTTTAGTACCTCAGTAATGCGGTTGCACCTATCTGGATCTTTAGAAATAACAGCACCCGCCAAACCGTAACTGGAAATAAGTATCAAAAGGTATGCTGATCATTAAATTTCACAGATATCCAATAGGATCTACTTAAAATGATAGTAGATGCTTACTGAGTATCGTTTGCTAGTTCAATAGCTTCTTCTTCACTACTAAATGTCTTTACACAGAGAACAGGCCCAAAAACTTCCTCTCTCCAGATTTGCATGGTTGTTTCGATGTTGGTTATAATTGTTGGCTCAATGAAGTAACCTTTCTCCAGATGCTGGCATGTGTGTAGCTCAGTTAGTGGATCCATCAATTCTTACACTACAGAAGCATCCAGACTAGGAATTGATGACTTACCTGTGGATGTGTGCCTCCATAGAGAATAGTTGCACCTTGACTAGATGCTGTTGAGATAAAGTTTTTTATCTTCTCATACTGAGATAATTAGATGGATTAGTTTAAACGCGCCCATTGAAATAACAACAAAGAATCAAGTGTAACAGCTAAATAAAGGAAAACTTTCCTAAGAAATGTATAAAAGACAAATAGTTTTTGAAGCTGTCCATGCTACCACAGTGCAGCCACAAACAAACAAGACACATGCCTAACCATACTTGTTGAACATCAAAGTCCAGTAAACCATGTAACCGCCAATAATTCAGAGAGGTGCCATTTTGTAGAAAGATCTTAACCCACTAATCCTCTCTATCAATGTATTAGAACAAATAGAATTATCCTAGCCAAACCAACCACATTAATTGGCCATTGCAGCAACAATCAACTTCCACAGTCATGCTATCTTGAAATGACATGTCACATGACAGGAAGCCTTGGGTAAAAAGAGAAAGGCCGACCAGGAAGGTGGTTTCATCAATGACAATTCTCTCTCACATATATGAATACAATGGTAAAATTATATCTGACAAGTTAAAAATGGCTGAACTAATTCCACGTAATAAGGCGATATGCCAGTTTTAAAGCAAACAGAGTTACATGGTGCCATCCCCTTCTTAAAAAAAACATGGTATCATCCCAATGTAAAATATTTTTAAACGTATGTACTTGATGATACTAACCAAGTAAAAACATTTTTTCAGAGAACCAAATAAAAACAATGTCATAACAAACATCTGATTTTGATGTGAAACAAATACTCAATATAAAACAAGGGGAACAAAAGATTTGTGTCACAATGTTTTGCTTATATGTTAAGCGTTGATGTACTTCATATGTTAATCATTTGATGTTCATCGTACAAAACTCGAGCATTCTAGGCAAAGAAGGAATCAGTTGCTCATTGCTTATTTTGAATAGCTGCTAATTCAAGAGGGAACACAGATGCCTTTAACTGGAAATTAATTAGTCTCTACCACATACCTGTCCTGCACTAACTACAGGTCCAAGTCTGCAACCTTCTTCTAATGGATCTGACACTTTGATGCTTTTGGCCCATGCAACAAGTTTCTCTAGGAATTCTTCTGCAATGCTTTCCTGAATGATATTATATATATTAGAGTGAAATATTCTAACAAACATTAAGAAGCAGAATTTTTTTACAAAGCAGAAGCACCAAAGACCTACAAGAAACCTTCGCACCAAATTTTCAAGCAATAGATTATTCAATTTCTTGCCACAGGTAATTGATATTGCTATTTTGAATACTCACATGAAGGATAAGACGCGATGTTGCACTGCAAATTTGACCATTGGTCCAAAAGCACCCAAATAAGGTCCATTCCACAGCTGTTTTCAGTTGTACATAATGCAGAGCACATGAAATAGGAAATTATCAAAAATTCCCAATCAAGTTTGTGCTGAAAACACAGAGATAACTTTAACTGACCTTTATCAATGTCCACATCGTCAAATATGATAATGGGACTTTTACCACCAAGCTCCAAAGAAACAGGCTGAAAAGGACTAAGCAAATCATATTGAGACCATAACAGTAGAAAGAGAGAGCACTATCTGACAGTACTATATACCTAAAATCTAGGAATGTTAATGGACACTGACAATAAGAAGAAAATGAAGGTGACACAGAAACAGTGTACAAGATATAATAGTAGACAACGGACCTTCACCAATTGGGCAGCAGCTGCCATAATCTTTCTACCAGTTTCTGTGCTTCCAGTAAAAGCAATCTGTAAGAACAGATTCAATCATTGTTCCACAGAGACAAAAAGGAAAAAATCACATCAACATTATAAAGATTTCTAACTAACCTTGTCCACATGAGGATGGGATGCCAAGGGTGCACCTGCTTCGGGACCCAACCCAGTTAAAACATTTAAAACACCTGCTGGCAGTCCAACCTCTTTGCACACTTCAGCAAGCTCAAGACAAGTGCTGATGATAACACAATTTTAGACCAAGTCCAATAAACCTTTGTAAAAGAACCTTTAGGTTTCTGCTGCAATAAAAAATGAAAAGATAGGTTTCTTACATAGATGATAGTTCTGAAGGTTTTAGAACAGCTGTACATCCTGCAGCCAAAGCAGGCGCAACTTTCCATGTAGCCATTAGTAGGGGATAATTCCTGGGATCAATGAAATCATGTCATTTCCTATTTCTATTGGCAAGGTTATGCAACATAATGCATGTCTTGAGAAATGTACTAATAACAAAATGTGCATGTCAAACAGTCAAGATATATTAATTATATCTAAAGCGGAGAGAAAGAGAGAGTTCAAATATTTCACATGTTCCAACATTATCTAAAAGCCACACTAGGCAACATCAAGTTGTCAATTACACTTAAAACTATGATGTTATATAAGAAAACTAGCGAGTTTCAGAACAGTTCAAAGCATGTCAACATATCCAAACTCCTGTTGACGGTTGGAAAACATGAGTTATTTGAATAAATACCCCAGGAACAATGCTTTTTTATTTTTACGCATGACAGAAAGTCAAAATCAGTCATGAATCATCTGTTTAGGTCCAATCTATTTTGACTTCTGTTTGAACCATCTGTTTAAGTCCAAATTTAGTTATCGTACTTGCTCAAGTAATCTATTTTCAGTTACAAACGTGGCTCATACGTCTAGTGCAAGGAAAGGCGATTGAACTGAATATAAATAGAGAGAATTCAATGTCCCAACCAGTCGACTTAGGAAATGTAGTTGTTCAAATAATCTATGAAATGCTATAAATAGAAGTTTTTTTTCCATTAAATGGTAATATAAGTAACAGTTAATCACATGTTACAACTGCTTGTAACTCGGAAACTGCATGTGATTGTGATCAAATATGCAACTCAACAAAGAAAACAGCTTCATGCAGCTTAAAAATATAAAGAGTTGAGGAAATGGAAGACGGATTATACCATTAAATAAACAAATGAAAGGGGCATGATCCTATATACCATGGTGTAATCAGGCCAACAACTCCAATAGGTTCTCTGAGAACATAAGACTTGAAGGTTTGCATAGGAAGGGAAATGGCAGTCTGCTTTTCACCCAAGGCCTCTGCAAGATCGGCGTAATACTCAAAACAACCAGCAACATCATCCTGAGAGACAAGGCAAAGCACAACAGGTAATGCCCCACTTGATTGCTGGCAGGTCAATGCAAATTATTTCCACAGAAGCAAGCACGGATACCATGTCCCATGCTGCTTCATCCAGAGGTTTTCCACAGTCAATTGATTCTAACTTGGCCAGCTCAGCTTTCTTCTCAGTTATCTGTATATGACATAGATTGAAACGGCATGTAGTTAAATACACAAATCACAAAAAAGACTTAACTGCATATAAAAAAGATTGAAGTATATTGCAGCTATTTACAAACAACAACTGTGCAACTAGAACATCATATCCTCAAAAGAGCTGCTTTACTGTTTGTACTCATAATCCCCAAAACATTACACTTTCATTCCTTGATACAATGGAAAATTTTCTTTTGATTCTTAAGAAATCTGAAAGATAACGCAACTTATACTGGAGAAAAGGGGAAAGCGTCAAGAACTGGTAATGATGACTAATCGTCCCCTAAAAACACTCACCTTGGCGGCAATGGCACGCAGGAATTTGGCGCGGACGGCGACGGGAGCCCGGGCCCATTCCCTGCCCTTGTTCTTCGTGAGAGCCCGGCGGGCGGCCTCCACCGCAAGATCCACGTCCTCAGACGTCGCCGCCGGGATATCCCCTGCAAAATAGAGCAAGCACGGGACCGTGATTCGTGTTTCTGGGAAGCCGCAAAGGGGAGAGAAAAAAAAAAGTGGAATTTAATCAGAGATGGGAAATGCAACTACCGATGATTTCTTCAGTGGCAGGGTTGACGATTGGGATGCGGTTGCTGCGGACGGGCGCTCTCCACTCGCCGTCGATGAAGAGCTGCCGACGAGGTATTCCGGCGACGGCCATGTCCTCTCTCTCTCCTCTTCCTCTCTCTCTCCTCTTCCTGTGGATTGGGAATGGTAGTTGGAAGCGAGCGCCGCAGTTCCAGAGTCTACTTGTTAGTAGCTCTGTTGTAATTTTTCATTCCGGCCCTTGAATTGTCCGCATATTTGCAAAAAGCTGTTTGCAATTTAACCCTTCCATTTTATGATATCGTCAAAAATTAAAATGTACGTAACTTTAGGCAAAAATAATGTATCAGTAAAAAAATAGGGCAATTAAATAATTAATGTATGCACAAAGATTTATACGCGTACAAAATATAGTTTTCTTTTTTACTTATTATTTTTCTGTATATACACCATTATTTACTCCAACATCAAAAGTTTCTTTTTTAAAAATATCTTTTCAGGAGGGATTTGAACACAAAATTATTCATATACTTCAATAAATACATATTTTTTTATATTATACACAACACTATGGCTGTGTTTGGCAACTGAAAAAATAGAGTTTAGATTAGAGTTTAGAGGTTTGACTTGGTCAAACCGCTATTTTTTTATAATAAAATATTTGGTAAATTATTTTATAAGTAAGCAGTTAGCGTTTGGGTGGTAGACTATTTTAATTAATGTTTATAATCATAAATACTTATTAACATTTTAAATATTATTGACATTAGTAAATATATTTTTTTTAATTTAAATAATTTATTTATTCATGTATAGTTAGTTAAGAAGATTATTCCAAATTAATTATCATAAATCACATAAAAAGTTTTTAGAAAGTACGTAATATTATAAATTAAATGATTTATCATATTGATGTATTAAGCCTGTTTACATCATTTTATAGTTATCAATTAATTTCACCACCACATTTATTAAATATTTTTTTATTATCACCTTAACGAACCGCTAAATATTGACCGCTAATAATTAACCGCTATCCGCTAAATAAATCTCTATCCGCTCTTAAACTGCTATCCGCTTATTAATCCGCTATTCATGTCAAACACAACCTATATATTTCGTTTCGGGGGGGGGGGGGGGCGGCGCCCCATTTTTTTTT
>LTAE01001668.1:0-19752 GCA_001647135.1 Pontederia paniculata | reverse complement strand
ATATATTTATATATTTATATATATGCGTGATGTATTAGTTATACTTGGAATGATTTGGATAATACCAGGGCATAATGTATTAAATTTGTTTCCTTCGTAGCTGTCCTTAGATTTGACATAATTTTAATTGTTGGCCCATGTTAGAAACCACATGAGTAGATTAAGATATATGTAAAGTGTTAGTTAAACTGCATTTACAAAAATATTCCCCTAAGGGCATATTTGGTTGGAGGTGAAAAGAGGATAAAGAAGGGGAAGGAAAATGAGGTTAATAGTTTAATCTCGTTTGGTTGCATTTTTAGTGGAAAATGAACGAAAATGTCCTCTCCATTTATTTTCATTTTCCTTCAAGAACTCATTTTTCTTTCAACTTCAAATTGGGATGGAGGTGAAAGAAATATTTAAATATAATTTTTAATTTTGACTATATATAATTAACTATATAAACATAAATTCTAAGATATATTCGTCTAATAAAAAAATATAATTTTTCTTCTTTCATTTTCCTCCTTTTAGTTATGTTATTCAAACAAGATTAACGTTTTTATCTCCTTTCTCTTCCATTATTTTTCCCCTAATTTTTCTTCCCTTCCCCTTAATCATCCTAAACTAAACATATCTTAAGAGATGGTCTATGGGGATTATAAAGTTCTTCATAATAAACTTTGGCAGCATTATGATTTACTTCTGTATCTCAATCTCAGAAAGCTACATCATCATTCTTTTGGGTATTTAATACTCCATCAAACTATGTTTGGGCTCTGAAGAATTTGCATGTCCTGGCTTGATTTGTCACTGTATAGTGCAACCTATTAATTATATTCACACTTTGGTTTGTTTATTTAATACTTCATCAAATTATGTTTGGGCTCTGAATAATTTACATGTACTTGCTTGGTGTATCATCGTATAACCTATTAATTATTCACGCTCTTTGTCGTTATTAGTGTTCTGGAATAGCTATGTTTGGTTAGAGAATAGAGTAAGATAGAATAATCGTAGTTATTCTTATCAGCACATATTGCTCCTGAAGACTCATTCCTGATTAGTTAACACTCAAGGTTGTCTCCTAACAAACCATGCACACGTTCATCTATTATTCTGCCATGATGCACTGTACTTGTAACTAATTATGCCTATATATACTTGTACATGTACAAGCAATAAAGGTAGAACAGAAACCTTTTTAATTCAGCTGAGTTTATATGGTATCAGAGCTGGTACCAACATGGCATCTTCATCTGCTCAATCAAACCCCTCCCCCTCCACTTTGGCCACAAAAAACTCAGCTCTAAATTCTCCTTTACCCTCCCTCAATCAAGCCCATCATTTTATCTCTATAAAGCTCAATTCATCCAACTACCTGTTGTGGAAAACCCAGTTGGTTCCTCTCATAAACAGTTTTGATATGGCTGGCTACCTCGATGGTTCTGTTCCATCACCCCCACCACCCGCCTCCGACATTGCAACCTCCTCTCCTGAATTCACAGCATGGAGGCGACGGGATCAGCTATTGCTTAGCTGGTTACTCTCTTCCCTATCTGAAGAAGTGCTGCCCCTAGTTGTTGGCCTCACCACCTCCAGATCCGTTTGGCTAGCGCTCAAGGATGCATACGGCGCACCTACAGAAACAGACTACTGCAAATCCAAATGCAACTTCATAATATGAAGCAAGGCGACACCAACCTCTCAACTTACCTGCATCAAGCAAAATATCTTGCGGATGAACTCGCTGCCGCTGGTCACCCATTGTCTACCTCGGCGTTCAATGCTATAGTGTTCAACAACCTCAACAGCGATTACAACAACGTCATTGCTTCCCTCTCATCCCGCAATACACCAGTGCCATTCCCGGAACTCCAAGCAATTCTGACCAGTCACGAGATCCGCACTAATGCAGCTCGGCAGACATTGCAGATTACTCCGGAAGCCAACATTGCACGGACAGCTACCTCGCCACCAGGACGACGTGGACGAGATGGATGCTCACGCAGTCACGGTCACCCACAATGCCGCGACCCTTGCCCAGTTTGTGGCAAACTCGGGCACAACCCGTATCAATGCAGGCATCGCCACCCTGCCTCCTTGAATCCTCAAGCTTTTTCTGCCACTCATCAGCATGCTCCTGCACCAGCTTCGACTTCAGTCATCAACAACTTCCCTGAGTGGTTCCCCGACACTGGTGCCACTCACCATGTCACTCCTGACCTCGCTGCATTACATATCGATGAAGCCTACGCAGGAACTGACAAAGTATAGGTTGGAAATGGTACATTTCTGCCAATTGCTCATGTAGGTTCTTCTATAGTGCACTCTTCCAGACCTCTTCATATGCCTCACATATATCATGTACCAGCACTCACTAAACCGTTATTATCCGTTCGTCAATTCGCAATTGATAATAATTGTTATTTTGAGTTCCACCCTAATCATTTCATTGTGAAGGATCAAGCAACGCACCAACCTCTGCTCCACGGACAAACTAAAGAAGGCCTCTACTACATGCCAACAACATCATCACGACCACAAGCATTCGTCACGACCAATGACTGGCATGCACGCCTCGGACATCCTCATGAACGTGTCGTCAGTCAGGTCCTCCGTCAACACAACCTACCACATCAGCGCCAACGCCTCTCACCAAAATGCTTGGCATGTTTTCAAGGCAAATCCACACGCCTTCATCTTCCTCCCTCAAATAACAAGAGCAGTGAACCACTCCAACTCGTATATGCCGATGTCTGGGGTCCGGCACCACTGAAGTCTTTTGAAGGCCATCTTTATTTTTTGCTATTTGTAGACGACTTTAGTCGTTATAGTTGGGTCTTTCCTTTATCAAATAAATCTGATGTCCATCATATTTTTCCTAACTTTCATGCATTCCTTGAGCGACAATATAACAGCAAGCTCAAATCCTTACAAACTGACAGAGGAGGAGAATTTGTTTGTCTCTCTGCATATTTACAGAAACATGGCATTGAACACAGGTACACATGTTCTCACTCGCATGAGCAGAACAGTGTTGTCGAACGAAAAATTCGCCATGTCACCGAAATGGCGCTCACCTTGCTTGCACATGCTTCGGTTCCAAAACGATACTGGCAATATGCAGTTACTACTGTTGTCTACCTCATAAACCGCCTTCCCTCGCCTATAACTTCAAAGTCGAGTCCATTTCAGATCCTGCACCATCGCAGTCCTGATTACAGATTTCTCAAACCTTTTGGATGTGCTGCATTCCCGGTCACACGTCCGTATCATCGACACAAATTTGATACTCGCTCTACACCTTGTGTTTTTCTTGGATACCTGCATAATAATGCGGGCTATCGCTGCCTTGACCGTGCAACTGGCAAATTTTTCCTTGTTCAACATGTCAAATTTGATGAAGCTTCCTTTCCATTCCAGCAGCAGCTCATGCCCCAACCTACCTCTAACAATACACAAACTAACCCTTGGTTATCTGTTACCCTACAGCCCTCTTATAATTCCTCCCTACCCTTACCCACGTCTCATAACTCATCACCCTCACCTCCCAACTCTCCTTCAACTACTCCACCATCAGCCTCGCCATCTGCCCCTCGAGTTTTACGACCACGCAAGACCGTGGACTACCGCTTAATGACTGGCCTCAAAGCACTTCATACCACCACAACACTTGTGACCACCCCCACCTCCTTCACCACAGCTAGCAAGCATCCTCATTGGCGTCAAGCGATGTCTGAAGAGTTTACTGCTCTACTTCATAATGGCACCTGGACCTTAGTTCCGCGACACCCCATCATGAATGTCGTAGGCTACAAGTGGCTCTTCAAAACAAAACTCAATGTCGACTGTAGTATTGATCGATACAAAGCCCGCTTGGTGGCTAAAGGGTTTCATCAAACCCCAGGAATCGATTACACATAAACCTTCAGTCCTGTAGTGAAACCTACAACAATTCGTGTCATTCTCTCCCTCGCCATCTCATTCAACTAGCCACTTCGTCAACTTGACATCTCCAACGCCTTTCTACATGGAGATCTTCAAGAGGTTGTACACATGGATCAACCTCCAGGCTTTGTCAATCCCACATACCCCAAACATGTTTGCAGGCTCCACAAGTCCTTATATGGTCTTAAACAAGCGCCTCGCGCTTGGCATCACACACTTGCAACAACTTTGTCTGCGTTTGGCTTTCACGCATCTACAACTGACACATCATTATTTATTTACAATTCCAAGAATGCAACTGCTTACATCCTCGTGTATGTTAATGATCTGCTTCTTACAGGATCCTCACAAGCTCTCCTAGATTCCATAATTCAACACCTCAAGAACAATTTCGATGTTCGTGACCTTGGCAAACTCCACTACTTTCTCGGTGTCGAAGTTCTCTACTCACCACAGGGTGTCCTCCTATCACAGCAAAAATATATTCGTGACATCCTCCAACGCGCTAACATGCAAGATTCCAAACCTGTAAAATCACCATTGTCACCTGTGTCAAAGACCAAAATCCATGATCACACCCCATGTTCTGATCCAACTCTTTATCGACAAACTGTCGGCGCATTACAATATTTAAATATAACTCGTCCCGACATCGCATTTGCTGTCAACTATTGCTGCCAATTCATGCACAGCCCTAGCGTACAACATTGGCAACATGTCAAAAGGGTACTTCGCTATCTAAATGCCACACAAACCTTGGGACTTCACATAAACAGGTCGCCGGACTTCAACCTACATGCGTTCTCTGACGCCGACTGGGTTGGGTGTAGCAGCGATCGAAAATCGGTCGACGGATACGTCATCTACTAAGGCTGCAACTTAATCTCACGGGCTGCCAAGAAACAGCGAACGGTCTCCCGATCTTCCATCGAGTCCGAATACAAAGCAATTGCCGATGCCACTGCTGAACTAATTTGGTTACGCTCACTATTGGGTGAGCTCGGTCAGTCACCTAAGCCGCCGATACTTTGGTGCGATAACATTGGAGCCACCTACTTGACCGCCAATCCAATATTCCACGCCCGCACTAAACATGTGGAAGTAGACTTCCACTTTGTTCGTGATGAAGTTACCAACCGACGCTTGCAGGTCGGATTCATTTCGACCAAAGATCAACTCGCGGACATCATGACTAAGGCTCTTTCCGGCGAGCACTTCTACTTCATCCGCGACAAGCTCCGCCTCCGTCACAGACCTCGGCTGGCTTGAGGGGGCATATCAGCACATATTGCTCCTGAAGACTCGCTCCTGATTAGTTGACACTCAAGGCTGTCTCCTAACAAACCATGCACATGTTCATCTATTATTCTGCCATGATGCAGTGTACTTGTAACTAATTATGCCTATATATATTTGTACATGTACAAGCAATAAAGGTAGAACAGAAACCTTTTTAATTCAGCTGAGTTTATAATTCTATTCACATAAAAGAAGAGTAAACTATTCCACCATATTGGTGGAATAGTTTATCTCTAAAAAAATCACTTTTTCGGAGTTAGCATTTTTTTAAATGGCAAATCTATCCTTGTCAATTTAATGGGTATTTGATAAAATAAGAAGGAATAATCTCTTATTCTACCTCTTATCCTTCAAACAAACAAGGCCCTAAGGTCCAGTTGATGTGGTCTGTTACAGGAGGTTATTGCACTGTCTTCTTTAGCGTTATTTCAGTGTTGATGTGGACAATGGTAGTTCTATTGTCCTGTCGCTGTGAGACAACAACACTTGTGAAAATGTGTGACACAACACTTCTTTTTGCTCACAGATTTCTGTTCCTCATAATTAAGAAGCAAAAGGCTGGAAAGTATATGTTAAGAAGGTTAAGGCCAACACGAGGAGAAAGATGCACGAAATGTCTGAATCCATTGGAGCCATATGAGTTTGCAGATTTATGGAACTAGTTTCCTTCATGCATCCAAAGGGACATTGCCTTTCGAAAATTTTGGTGGAGTTGGGAACTTACGACGGCAATGTTTTACATGTAACAAGTTAATATTACAAGTTGTTAAGATTATATTTGGGTTTTATTACTTTATTAGTTAGAATAAATTTTAATATTAATTATTGAACAAGCACCCCAATTGGTGTCTTATTATTTTATTAGTAATTAAAATTAATAAAATATTATTAGTTTTGAAATTTTATAGATAAAGTTAATTTGAAATAATTCATAAGTTTTTGTGGAATGTTTTATTTTTATGATATTAATTTCCAAATAATAATATTTTTTTACAGCATGTTTAATTAAATATTTTTATATTATTTCAGGATTTATTTATTTATTTTATTTAACTTATAAAATTAACTTTTAGTTCTAAAGAATTATCCAAACTAACTTAGACCTCCAATTGATATTTTAATTCTTCACTATTACATTTTTTAAAAAATACTAAATTAAAATTTATTCGTCTAATTAATTAGTTCTTGAAGATTAATAAAAAATATAAGACACAATTGAAAAATATCGATGTATTATGATATTTATATTTAATCATTAACCTTATAATGAAATAAGCAAAATGTGCAAATTCGCAACAACCTTAAATGTGGGTAATATGTTTCTTTTTTAGGTATATGAGCCTTAATTAAGAAGTGCAAAATTTCAAAAAATACTATCGTAATTTTTTTTTTAATTTTAAGTGTTTTATATCGTGTACATGATCAAATCTATCATAAAGGAATCTCGTGCTTTTGGTAGGATTACATGTGTAGCTAGCTAGTTTTAATGTTCTAAGTTAGAAAATCACCGTTTATTATTCTGTGAGTTATGAAATCATGTAGAGATTCAAAGAATTCTTGACAGACATAATATTAATGATTTTCTATATTACAATATAATTTTTTGGGCATTGTAAATTACTTCTTGAATTATAAATAGTGAAGACGCCGGAAAGAGAGAAAAAAGAAACCAAATAACATTAAGCTCAGATTAATTAGCAATTACGATTTGAGATGGTAGAAATTTTCCCGACCTCGGCCCTGATTTTCATTTCAAATCATAGAATGTTTTGTATATTATTTTTGTAAACAATTTGTGGAAGAAAAATATTTTCTACCGAGAATACTTTTTTAGGTTGCAATTTATTTATCATGTTTGCCATTATCTGATAATTAATTATTTTTTAAAAATAAAATTGATTATTATATATATATATATTTTAAAAAATACGTATATCGTGCATACACTCATTCAAAATTTTTTAGATCAATATTAATTTAATTTTAAATTATTTATGTTTCGAACAGTTTTCAAAAGTTAAATGTTCATTTTCTTCTGTACCAAAAGATATGGCGTGTTCTAACCATTGGATCGAACAATATGAAACGCATGATCTTGATGGTTGGATCTGGCGATCGAAACGCTTAAAACCGTGGATCAAATATCCAACGGTCGTAATGTCGCAAATCTTGACATTAAAACCCTTCCTACCGGCTCAACACCGCCGCGCCGACGACACTGCGTCTCTCTTCCCCGCCGCCGTAGCGACCACATCCGGTACTCTCTCTCTCTCTCTCTCTCTCTCTCTCTCTCTCTCGTCTTCTTGTGTTGTTTGTTTTCGTTTCTTGTTTGCCATCTTTTAGTTGCTCACTTACTTGGATGAACTGATTTCTTCTGGCTGCAAATTTTATATGCATGGAAAGATGAGACGTGAACTTCTTTAATCTGCCCAATATTGAGAAAGATGTTTCCCGTATTAAAAATTTGAATCTTTGGATGTGTAGAAGGGGGAACGTTCGTGTTTTTCTTTTTACTCTTGTGTGATGCTACTTTCATTATGTCAACAATAGGCTGCTTGTTGTGATCACAGTTTATTCATCCTAACAGCACTGGTTTCAAGCTTCTATGTGTTATGCATCCGAAAAGGAAATGTTATGTGTTCAGAGTTGCTTATGTAGAGTTTCAAGAAGTTTGACCAGCTTGTTCTAACTTCTCACATTTGCATATTTGTAATGATCCATGATTGTCAACCCTGTTCTTTAATTTTTAGGCTTCATACTTTGAGCATCCCATGGAAGCCCATTGGCCTAGTACATAGGAAATCAAGTAGAATCAAAGGGGCAAGAGAAATCTAAACTCGAGACCTCTTGATTTTCGAGCAGGTTGTCTCCCACAATTTTGGTCTCATTGAACATTTTCACTTTCACCAAGTATTAGCAATTGTCTCACTAAAAAAAAAGTATTAGCGACTATATTGCAATGGGCTGAGAAAGAAAATGGTGCCCTTTTTGAAAGTTTCCAAGCATTAAACCTTCTTGTTACAAGATGTTTTTGTTTGATGTTCATATCTTAAGTAGATGCACACCAAAATTTTATTTACATCTGTCATAAAGAACAGTTTCCAGCAACAGAGATGCAGACGATAAATCCATATAATGGTATCAAATGCTGACTCGTCGATTGGATAAAAAAATTAAGATCTCTTGTGAATTGAAGATAATTGGTAGTTTAAGGTTCAACATGATCATAGTAAACTTTGAGTGGAAATATTTGTCTATATGAAAGTTTGTCCATGTATTGTTCTTCGTTAGCTCTTTCTCTCCGTACCTTATGTTATGTGCATGTCATGGTGATGCTTAGGAATTAAAGCTTGTCATCATGTATCTTCAATTCTACATCAATGAGAACGGAGACAAGGTTTACACTACCAAGGTACCAATTTCTTGTCAATTCTACTGTATTTTCTTCTTTCTACTAGTCATCATGTCATTTATATGTATACTCAATATTGATAGTTGCTTAAGATGGAAAAGTTGTTTTGGCATCATCAATGTTCTTTGTTTTTGTTTTTGTAGAAGGAGTCACCGCTTGGTAAGGCCACAGAATCTGCTCACCCAGGTAAATAACAATTATTCAATTTTTTTTCCTATTGCTATTTGCAGAAAATATATGTGTTTCAACTCTTTCTTCAACATCTAAGAATATGAGCTTGTGGTGTATTTCTGTTGGACATGAAAGTTCATTATCAATATTGTGATAATTTAGGATGTATACTAGAAGCCACATATCATTATTGGAAAACATCATGACAGTACATGTTTTCAGTTATATATGGTACATAATTTGTGTTAGCACTGATATACGGGAGTGCTCATGTTGATCTGGTTCATATAGTATACTTAATAATTTGGTTCGCACCGACATGATTTGGAGGGAACAGAGGACCACAGGTTCAGCTTTAAGGTCTTTTTACACAATTGTTTTCTTTTGCTCCAGGCATTCAAATTTTTGCATGATGAATTTCATCAAATCATGTTAATTAGATTTGATAGGAAAAATGTCTGCTTCAGGTATTTCATTGGTTTAACTTTTCACTTGTGCTAGTTGTTTTCCTTTGGAGTAATTTATGCTGGTTATAATTTTATAAAACATCATTACATTAGGTGTAATTTGCTCTGCATAGACATACGTGCTTGTGTATATGTAATTCTTTTGATTCAATATCAGTTTATTTTGTCCAATGCAGCTCGCTTTTCTCCCGACGATAAGTACTCGAGGCAGCGGGTACTTCTGAAAAAACGATTTGGTTTGCTTCCAACACAGCAACAAGCACCTAAATACTAAGATTTCCAATGATGTATGGTAGCAATAGCAACCACATGATTGTATGGTAGCAATAACTATGTCTTAAGTATCTTGTTTGGACGATATTATGGTCAGACCTTATGAAATCGAAATTTTTGGAGCTCAAATCATTTTGTTCTGTTGTTTGTTAATGGATCATTGCAGGGATTTCTCTCTTTTTAGTCTATTCAAATAAGCTCCTCTTTTGCTTGGTTTGTTGGTCTGATCAGATAAGCCTTTATATGGATGCGGCCTGCAGGCCGAAGGCGACTAGGCTTCCAATTTAAATGGACCTTCTTTTTATATCTTTTAAACCCTTGAGATTGTTTTATATTGCTTCGTAAACTAATTCTTTTCTTATCTATTTATGTTTAATAATTATGAACTTAATGTGAAAAAAATTGGTGGACAATAAAATTATATATTTAAGATAAAAAAAATAAAATTGACTAGCGACGTTATTAATTTGCAGATTTATTTTTTTTTTCAAAGAATTTACAGCTTTAATTTTATTTTTACAAAATAGAAAAGTATTTCTCAAATTTATTTTGACATACAATAAAATAAATTGATTCACTACTGTTGACATCAACCCAGAAAAGAAAATGGAGTTATTATTAAAAAAAAGTTATAAAAGAAAGTATTTTTTAGAAAACAAGCGAATTATTAATTTTCTCATATTTGATTATATATTTCAAATAACTAAATAAAAAATTGTTTTTAAGTATGACACAGGAAATAGTGTGAAAGGAGAACATGACAAAATTGCATAGTCATTTTTATCAATAGCAAAAGACTAAAAGTATAAGAAAATAGCTCAAACAGGTGATTGATCCCCACGACCATATAATGATAATGCTCACCCTAAAATAATTCCCAAGCTGCAAGCAATGAGCCAACCGTGACCATTATGGTAGCATCCATTATACAGTGGTTATACCTCTTTTCCCATGGGAGTAGTTTAAGTAGAAGACCACAAATGAAATTTTGACTTTAAGCTACAGATCGATATGTGCCTTGATCTCAAACCATGAATCAAAGATTCCTCCTGGCGAGAAGGGTTGTGCCATGAACGTGAAGGAAATGGCAAAACAAGATTGCTTGTTCTCATTTCGCAAGGCAAGGCCGATATGTTTCGCAGCAGTCAAGAGGCTTAGTTGATCTATTAGGTTCTTCGGTTTTATTATTAGGAGAAAAAGAAAAATAGAAAATATATCAAGATCTATTTTTGGGTCATTTATTGGTTAACATAATTCACCTTTTCTATCCCAAATTTATGTGCCATAATACAAGTATGCAAAGTTCATAACAAGCTTTCTCCCATTTTTGCAGCACACTATTAAGGGTGATGATCCTATACATGTTGATTGATAGACACGAGAGATCTAACACGAAAGAATCGAATAGTTTCACTCACATCCTTCCATTATTTTTCAGTGAGACTTAAGGGGAAAAAACTTAAATAATGAGGTCCTTTAATTCAATGGCTTAATGTATCATGATGAAAGCCTAACAACCACATAGTGAGCCCCTCAAGGAAAAAAATACCATATACAAATGTGTATTGGAGGCAATTTGCCTTTCCATCTTCCTCTACTTTCTTGGGGCTAATATCGGTGTAGTAATCAAATGTATTTCTCGGCTTTATATCTGACCTCTGGGTTGCGGATATCATCTAGACTCTGAATCAATCGGATTTCTAAACTACTGGACTGAGGATCAAAACCAGTTTTTTTATAGTCGGACACCGTTCTCTGCAGCACAGCCTGTACATAAGGCAAAGTAATGTGTTAATTGTCGGAGAAATATAAGTATGCAAGGAGCATTAATGGTTAGCTTTTTTATACTATCAAGTCTACCTAGTTCAGGATAAATTGTTGAACGGAAAATGCTAAGCCACGTGAATTAGTTAAGCACCATGAAATTATTTATTGATGGACTTTTGGTTAAAGAAAAAAGTGTATCCCAAACATGCATAGTACCAAACCAAAGATACTATTGATCCTAGGAATTCCCTCATCTGTCAGAATGTTCATAAATAATCTTTTCTCACCCATTTCAATATCCTTGATTCCTCTATGATGTTTTAAGTTCCCAATTAAACAATAAAACAGAATCTGAGATTGCAGACTCTGAAGACATAACTAAAAACAAGAACTCAAACTTTACACAAAACATTGTATAACACTGGTCCGTGACCTTACACTTGAAGCAAGGATTACCTGTAAACTTGATACCGCAAGCTCTGATGCTTTGTCAAGATTGTCTGGATGTTTCTGGATATAAAACATGGAATATTAATCTATCTTTTCTAATGCAAATAGAAACAATCATTTCAGTAAAAGCTCAGTGTCATTTCATGAAGCCTTACATTGCTCCATCCAAGTAAAAGTGCTGTCATCAAATCCCCAGTTCCCTATTTAATGACCCAGTATGTATGAGAAAAACTTAATAACAAATATTTTTTCATGTTATTCAATGATAACAATATCTAAAATACTATTGAGAAAACTTGAGATAAAAGTACTTCTGCCTAATGATTTATAGAACAGCAGTGCTAAATATGATGAGAATAAACATCAAAGTCAGCAGCAAGTATAAAAGTTATCAAGAGAAAAGAGAATAAAGATAGCATCTAACGAGAGAACATGCAGGAAAGGAAAATGCATATTCTAATGTCAAACTTTTTGTGATGGCAAATTTATTCATATCTCAATTGCGCCATGAGTAAAATGGACACTGATAACTGTAGGTCTACTATTGAGCATTATTGGCAGATGTAGAATGCATGTTTATGCATTTCAAATTTACAAATTGATGGCAGCAAGATATAAGAAAAAAATATGCAATACTTAACTCAAAAGAAATAACAGGAGAGGTTTATTTAATTTGTAATTAGAAAGGTGTACCGTAAAATATGCAGGAATCTCAGGGATCGGTATTTTAAATTGCTGTGGAGGTTGACCCTACATATCGGAAAATTGTGTAAATATGTTACTTAGTGGGACAAAAGAAGAAATGGTGCACAGTAGCAGCCACTGAAAAAAGATTAGATGTAGAGCTTATACAATACTAATCTCATAATAGATAAAACTGCACATTTCCTTGTAAAAAAGGAAAACATAAAACTGACATCTACTTATCTCCTTACACCTTTCAAACAAAAAAAACTTATCTCATTACATATGCTAATGAAATGCACAATTTAATAAATATAAAATATTACCTTAACTTTCTGATGGCTACCAATGAGCAAGAGCTTGCCATCTGTGCGCAGACTGGTTATTACTACCTAAATGACATAAAAAATATAATTGTTATAGTTTGAAACAAAGAAAAATCATCACTCTATATTATAAATATAATGTCTGATGCAAAAAACTTTAAAATATAGGTTGACAAAACTTCCCAAATCGAACTAATGTGTTTTGCTCAAGTTAAAATATCTAGTAAGAATTCATGAATTTCTATTTTTCATTTCCAAAGTGAGTAAATTCAAAAGATAACTCTCTTGCATGCTGGATTAAGTATTCCCTGCAGAGGTCTAAAAATAAGCTGTTTAAACTGTCATGTTTTCATCGTTTGTTTCAGCAAAACTAACAGGCCTGTGTGCTCAATCATAGATCTTTTAAATATCCATCCAATCC
This sequence comes from Pontederia paniculata, assembly GCA_001647135.1. NCBI lineage: Eukaryota > Viridiplantae > Streptophyta > Magnoliopsida > Commelinales > Pontederiaceae > Pontederia > Pontederia paniculata. Next base: position 6,549 of record LTAE01001668.1, on the reverse strand, counting down.
ATTAGATATCCTCAGTGGATTTAAAGTTAATCTGTAGTAGATATGCATGGTATATTTTTATTGTCATCATTTTTATTAGGTCATTTGATTCTATAGATTTTTGTGACTAATTCACACAGACGACAGAGCTAGTGCAGCAAACCAGCATTTAAGGTCCAAGACTACACTCTCTGACATAACTTGATTAAAGTTGTTCCCATCATGCTGTATCTAGTGATGGGAAGGGGAAAAAAAAAGAAAAAAATCTTGATTTGGCACTCTGGCCTTTGTTGACAACATATCACCTGATGTTGAACTCTTTTTTTAGGATGATGTTGAACTTCTGTATCAGATACTAAGCCAAACATCATTTGTGAAAAGCCAGGCAAACTACAAATTATTGTACCAAACACTTGGATAATCTACATATGTAAAAGAAGTAGAGTCTAATGCCATATGGTATTCTCTCTTTTTTAATATTAATATTATTTAGCCAATTAAATTTTTAAATGCTAGGACAGAATCTTAACTAATAAACCCAAGAGATTACAAAGAGGGAGGAAATAATCAGAGGAATCATTAAAACAGAACTAGTTATCTTTTCAGTTTAATACTTAGGAGTGTGTGGTAACTAAAATTCCAAGCACTTTAGTGCCTGTTGCACATGTGTGCAGTAGTGAATCATATTTACAAATGTGTTCCTATTTAGATTTTCAATAACAAAGACAAAAATAAGTGCATATTCAGAATCTCACAATGATACTTTAATAAGTCATTCACCTTGCTGACCGAACTTACTGATGACATACTTTCCAATTGAAAAAGAGTTCAAAACCATTAGTCCGAGACTCCAAATATTAAAAATATAGAACAAACCTTTGAAGGCCCAGCAGCATGAAGAATATTGCAAGCTTTCAAGCCATCATCTTCAGATATAACTCTGCAAAATATTAAAATTTTATTATCAAAAGGAATCAGATTCAAAGGGATCATAATAGCAAAGGAAGTGCTGACCAGTCCACATTCTGGCTTATGATCCATTAGACAACCAAGGATGTACAAAATTATTTGCAAAAGCACTATATTTTTTGACATATACTAACTGAATTTGTCAAACATATCATGTCCCCAGTCTTGCATATTTTGAATAGATTGTAACCGACCCAGTTAACCCGACCACCCGAACCGACCCAATATAGATTGGGTCGGTTTGAATTTTTGGTCGAGTACGGGTTGGAAAATTCCAACCCGAGTGAACCCGACTCGATGACCCCATTTTTTTTGTTTTTTTTAAATAAAGTATTTTAATTTAAAATCCAAAATCTATTACAATAAAGTATTTTAAATATTAGAAAAATTGATTTTTATGCTTTAAAATGAAAGTTAAATATAATGCTTCATGTTAAATATAAAAAAGAAAAATTATAGAAAGAAAAGAAAATTGAATAATGAAAAAAGTGGTCAGGTGACCCAACCACCTAACCCGATCCAACCTGACCTTGGTTGGATCGGGTACAATCTTTAGAAGTGTCACAACCTGACCTGACCAAAATTGGCGACATTGGGTGGGTTTGGGTATGGGTCGGGTCCAATCCGACCTGTGAACACCCCTAATAGATTGTTCTATTGGACTTGTTTTCCATAAATGAAAATTTAGAAATGTTTTTTAGAGGGAAAATTCAGAAATGTTGACTAAATTATCACATAAAAATAAAGTGCTAATGTTATTTCCTTCTCTTATGACAAAACTTCAGATCTGAACTTAAGATCATAATCGGATCTAAGTTAATTGACAATAGATGAGGCACAAATTCATCACTACAAGTGGAACAATACCCTGCACTATTTTTCAAGAAAAAAGAATAATATTCTGCAATACTGGACCCTGCACTATTTTTCAAGAAAAAATAATAATACGCTGCAATACTGCAGCGTTATGCTATCTTTTCTACTCTTCAGCATTCAAAGAAGTACAGCGCATTTTTATTACATGTCTAGCAAAAGCAAAGTTCAAGCATATGCCTTCTCTCGCACACAAATTTGAAGTTTTATTCTCCCATGACAAAGTAGTTAGGTTAAATCACTTCTGTTTTTCAGGTAGGTGACATAACTTAAAGGTAGGTGGCATAACTTAGCATTCAGATCTATTCTCACAAAACATAAATTCAAAACTACCTCAATCCTGTGAGTAGCTCAACTTCAAACTGATTGGGGGTAAGCATTGATGCAACAGGAACGACCTAGGAAAGAAAAAGAAAAGATGATGGAAGGTGCAACATCGGGGGTTCATAACTACATCTTGAAAATCTAGCTCCGGATTAGTAGAAAAAGAGAAAAAGAAACATGATATCAAGAAACATAATAACTTTAATTGCACTAAGCATTAACAAAAAAAGGAGAAAAAGAAGTGCAAGAAAATTCCATTTCTCCACAAAAAAGCAAAGGAAAACAATATAATCTCATCAGGATCCTTAAACATAAGTGTTCACTTTCCTGAAGATATAGTCCAAGAAAACATCTGGAACAAACAACCACACAGATACCTAAGTCAGAATACATCTAGCATTATATGATCTTTTTAGAGTATTCTTTTTCACTTGAGGAAAAAAGATGAGTTTTCAAGCTTAAAGTAATCGAGATTTGTTAATCCATAAAAGGCAGCTAACATTATGCTTGTAGAAGGCTATGGAAGATATTTTCCTCTCTGAATCTGATGCATGTACATTTTACCATATTTTCAATAGCATAATTAGTTTAGTTTTCTAATTTGGCATATCATACATAATTTTATTAGGTTATTTGGATTTATTTATTTTGATATAGAGACCTACCTAATCTCTTAATATTTGTTATCTAGGAGGCACGAGGAGGAAGAAACGAAGCTACTGAAAAAGTTGCACTCAATTCAGAGTTGAAATGAAGCCAGAATTGCAATTTCAATGTGTGGATTTGTATTGTCAGAGTTGATCACGGTCGTGATAGACCATTTTCATGGCCATAACATTTTTGCTTTGATTATGACTTGTAACATCATTGTAGAGGTTACAAAGTTTAATACTTGAATATCATGGTCGTGATATGCCATATCAGGAGTCGTGACATGAAAATGATTGATTTGAAGTCTTGGTACCGGCTATGAAACTTCTTTCACGGATAGTGAAATAAAAATAATATCACTAAAATCTCGATCACGGCCGTGAAATTGCTTTCACGGGCCTTGACAATGTGAAGACCTGATGGCACTGTCTTGATCACAGTCGTGAATCGTAAAAAATTAAAATCACATAATTTGAAGCCAAAACGATTTATCAACCATCCTTATCAAGTTACGAAGCTAACTTTGAGATAAAGCATTTTTTGCCGAGTTTAATCCAAAATAAGAGTTGGAGATGAAATTAAATTTTAAAAATGCAAGATAACCTTCAACTTCATTAAACTCTTGGAATCATTATTTGGGAGTCTAATGCTGAAGAGAAATTCTAAATTTTTTTAAGGATCGAAATCAAGTTCAAGGTTGAAGAAGGCATTCAAAGATAGAGGGTCTGCTGCAAATTCTTCCTAGAGTTAGATATTTTTCTTTTTCTTTGTTGTTTGGGATGAACTTCTCTTATTTTTCTATGTTAATTCTAGTATTATGGAATAGTTTGTATTAGAAAAACTTTGTGGAACCTTATGTTGTTTAAGTTGAATCTTTATGGAATAGATTATATCATAACGTTATGGATTATTGCTTTTAATATTTATTTTTTTGTGTGATATCATTTAAATTGAGTATTGACTATTTAGTGCAATCAATTTTGATACTTCTAATCACATGAAAATTTTGAGTTTCGAATTGAAGTTGAAACAACTAATTTCGTAACCTAGATTACTCGTTTGAGAGTCATAGATTGTGAGGTCTATAGATTGGACTTGTTTAAATGGTCAACTTAGGAATTGCATCATAGCATGTTCTAGGTTTAGATTAATTTAGGATGGATTTGTTTGAACGCCCTAATTAATCTGAAAATAAGATAGTTGATTGCACTTGTTTAGACGACCATAACTTAAGTCATTTTTAATTCATCATTAAATTCTATTTGTGTCTTAATCGAATTCAATCTAACATAGTGGTGAAACAAAGTGTTCTAATTCCTCAAAATTAATTGATCTTACCCAATCTCAACTTATCTGTCTAAATATTATCTCTTTTAATTTTCTATAATCCAAATTTTAATCACAATCAAGCTCTTCACAATTTAAATTTTCTCTACCAACTTTGAAATTAGATAGATTAAATTACATTAATCATCATGGGTTCGACATCCTTGCTCTTACACTTTATTACTTGAACGATTAGTGTGCTTGCTAGTGTATTTAGATCACATCATAATCCATATTTATATTCACAGCTTTTGTTCTGTTTTTATCATGCTTAGCTAAATAATTGTTCATCCATGCATGATGTTAACATTTTATCTTACACAATGCTCATGATAGTTGCAAAATCATTATAGCGAAAATTGACAATATTTACGCAAGAATCTTATGATCCAGTTCTGATATAATCGAAAACAGCAAATATATTGTTGTTTCTAGTGTTCTGGTCCTTTTACATTGTCAAAGTGAGCCATGTTGATTTCAGAGTTCTAAGTTAACAAATCCATCTCCAATGTTGTCAAATAATAATCTGTAATGCAGAAGCAGATATTTTGAAAAACATGTAAAATTCATATTATTTGTAGCACAGAGTAAAAAAGAGACTATGAAAAATAAGTAGAAACTCTAAACCAGAGATATATAGATCAAGTTACTATAAACTAACCTTTTCACGATACACAGATACCATATCAGGTGACACATATAACCTTCCTTCGTCTCCCATAACAGGATCGCACACTAGAGCGAAAACATCAGTTAAGCTAAATAATACTTTTCGCGCAAATACATACAATATTCAGACAAGATTAACCCATGAGTTGACTCATGAATCATTTTTTGTATCATCTTCATGTGCAGGTTGGCGAGGCAAGCTAGTCATTACTAAATGAAGAAGGAAAAGCTCAGTTCAAGTTTCCTGTTTATGAAATAATACGACCTGCCAAAAACGTACCATATATAAGCTCAGGATTTATTGAGCGCAACCTCTCTACCACTTGCAGTATAGTGTTCAAAAAAGAAACTGAACCAATATAACCTGCAAATATTCCAAGAGCAGGTAAAGGATGGATGGCATTCAAACCATTGCAGTGATAGTAATAATATAAAGAGCAGGACTGCAGCATGTACAGTAAAAAGCTAACCTGTTAGCAAATGAGTATAGTATAACAGATCATTTGCTGCAAGGCCTTCAATCAGATCTTGCAGCTGTTGACCATCAAGAACCTGTCCTTTGAAGGTTGGATATCCTGCATAACCAACAAGCTGTTAGGCAACCAGAATAACTACCTGGAAAAGATTATCGCCATGGACTCTCACATAGCAGCAAATAATTCCGCACCGTATATGAGGTCTCTGATTCTCAGACTGTTGGAAGGAAGTTATGTAAAGCAGCTTGCCTGTATGATTTGAGAACTGCACTGAGTTGATTGGGTCCACGTCATAGCCAAGAAGTTGAAGAGGAAAGACAGCAGATTTGTTGCCAACATATCCCTGAAAATGAAAATAGTGTTGCATGCATTACTTTGACAGTGCAAAATCTTTTGTATGGTAGATTTAATGAACAAGGAACATAGAATATGTCATGTACCTCCTGAGTAATTCAACAGGTCAAAGAAGTGGAGAAGAACAGGAAAAGTGAAAAGCTTTAATAAATATCTAACTTGTCACATAAATTAGGTTCTTTCGCTAGAAAATAGAACATTAAAGAATTAACTGTCTGAATTCTCGACAAAGCCATTGCAAACAAGAATTCTCCAGCTGCAAAGAGTTGAGAACACTTTTAACAATTCCAAACAAAAACTCTCTAGCTGCAAAGAATCGAGGACAACTTTAACTATCAGTCGCCGGTTCATACAGGAGATACCAATGATAATATCCTGAAATATCAAGGCATTTTTTTGTGGCCTTAAGCCGGGATGTTTATGCTGTGAATCTTCCATCTATAGCTTTTGAAAGATTTGTAAGATCGCAAGATTATATGTTGGCAGATCGACAATCCAAGCAGAATAATGATCATAGATCTCGTTTTTCTTTTCTTATTTCTCGCATTCAACTACACTCGCAACACAGAAATCAAAACAACAACAAGAGAAACGAAGAAGGACGACGAGAGGATCGTAAAAGGGACGAAGGGAGGAGGCACCTGAACTGTGTGAGATTGGATGCTGAGGACGCGTCCGGTCCCGGAGGGCAGCGCGAGGGAGAGGAGCGGCGGGGGCGCCATTGCCATCCTCCTCCTCCTCCTCCGCGCTCGGGTGTGACGACGACCACCAGCACCGCCGCAACCTGCTCGTAAATGCCGGACCACGGAAACGACGACGAAGAGGAGAAAGGGAGAAGAAAGGAAGGAAGGGATTTGGATCGGTTTCTGGGGACGTAGGCGGCGAACGAAGCGTAACGGTGGCGGCGGGGTGGAGAAGGAGAAGAGGA
>LTAE01001667.1:38321-52113 GCA_001647135.1 Pontederia paniculata | reverse complement strand
TAAATTTTGGGTCGAAGAACAAAATCGACAGTTTTATAGATTTTCTATTTTTGCCCCTTCTTTTTGCCTAACTAAAGCATCACTTAAAATTCATTAAAAATCACATTTAGCATATTTAAACATGGGGGAACAATTACCGGGACTTTTTTTCTAGTCTAATATTTTCAAAAATCATGTTTTCATGCCTTAAGTGAAAATTCACCATTTTCTGCACTGCAACAACTACAGATGAAGTTTGTATTTCAGCACCAATATCATAATGCACATCAATCATATAGCATAATGTTAAACATATAACCTTATATGGATTAGGTCACATATATTACAATGTCCTCCCTAATTTCTTTTCTCATTACTTGATTCATTGTTGACTGCCTAAGTGATAGGCTTCCACCTTTTTTTTAAAACAAATTAGAGACATTTTTAAGTGTCATTTCTTTTTCTTTCATCTTTCCAACTTGAGCTTGTTCTTGATCTACTTCTGTCCTAATAGGTCTAACTTCACTTTCTATATCAACCTCAACACCAGTCTCTAGCCCACAACTAATACTTTGATTTTTCTTGCTTGCAACATCTAAATTTTGACAAAATAATGTGCATTTGTAGCTTCACATCTTCAGGAATATCAACACATGGAGCAAATTAAATGATGTTTAAATCTATACATGCCACCAGTAAATGTCTTCTCGCAGTATTTGCATCTGATTTTTCGTGCATCTTCGGGAACTTCAAAGCCATGAATCCACCCACATTAGTTCTAGCCCCAACAACAATTTTCCTAGTTTTAGTTTTACTTTTATCCCCTTCGTTATTGTACCAGACGCACTTCTAATTTGAGCACCAAAAGTACCACTACTAGCACTTGATCCACTGCCACTTGCGGATACCATTCCTAATTGCTTATTAGTGCAGTCTTGTAGGTCTAAAATGATATGTCACAACCTGCCAAAGAATGATAAACCCATCATTTTAATAACACAAAATACAAAAGCGAACAACATAGCGCTAGCGCCCGCTATATATACATAAAAGATTAGAAAAAATAAGAACACAAAATGGAAACTCTGATCATCAACTGCTAGAGAGTATTTCAACACCATACAATATAAAATCTCAATCAATGATTCACTCAAAGCAACACTCACAGATAAACAAACTTAGATTTCAAAAATATGATTTCAGAAATTCGAATGAAATTATTGCAATTTATTCATGGTTGTTAGCTTTTCAGGAACGACCACAATACCCACAAAGCTTATAAAAATCATGCACAAAGAAAGCACTTAATTAACAAGAAAAGAGTGACATGCTGATAATAGAAGAATCATCACTAACATTGATACACAATCTTTCTCCTCTGGAAGTTTAGCTGAGGAATAAAGATATAATCCTGTAAAAAAAAAGAAATTAATAACCATTAAAATGATGCATAAAAGTTACTTTTTGAAATATAATTTCAGATAACTCACTAACAACATGAGGAAACTTCAGTTTTTCATATTGCAATAACTCAAAGCAACACTCACAGATAGAATAACTCAGAATTTTGAAATCTAACTTCAGATTTCTGAAATTTGACTTCAGATTTCTGAAATCTAAGTCTAATTTCTGAAATTTGAATTTGAAATATGAGTTTGATTTCATAAATATGAACTCTAAATTCATTTTTTTAATTCTAAAATCCATCTACATAAAAGTTCTCATAGTTTCAAACTAGACAATACGAGAATTGTGAACTCAAGAGTATTTAAGTAAAGAAAAACTTATTAGTCACATACTCACAAGTCACAAGTTCACAACTCACAAGTAATTGGTCATCATTCATCACAGATTCACAGTCCAATAGAACATGAACATGGCTGAGTTAGTATGCTGCAATCCAACAATAAAGGATGATCAATCAACTTAATATTGTTAATAGAGAGCAACAGATGAAGAGAACGACTAGGAAGTTTGTGGATAGAGAGGAAAAAGTCATCGGTGAAAAAACAAGACACATGGAGGGGAGTATGGGAGATGGAGTTCAGATTGCTCAGTAGTTAGGAGTCCAGGAAGCTCCAGTCGTGATCAACGTCAAAGCTTGAAGAGGGGCTTCATATCGTTGATGACAGAGGAGAAAGGGTCTATTGATTTCGGTTTTAGGGTTTGCAAAAGCTCCAGAACATCTTATTGTGGGAAATAGGAAATAATACCTAATATAAAAAAAGGTTGGAGCAGGATTGGTAGGATCGAGGGATCCCACGATCTAAATCGCGATCCAACTGCGATCTTAGAGAATCGATCCTCCATATGAGATCAAGATCGATGACCTTCCGCGAGATTGTAAGATCCTATGATCTTACAATGAAGATCGCGATCTTGATAATCATGGCTGGGATCATATGCACACTAACTTAATGCATAATGATAATGTGAAAATATTTGATCAAATTGTGTGTCATTTGGAAATGGAGGAAGAAGCTATTGTGGCTAAAAAATCCTCCACTCAAACATTTGTTGCTGAATCCAATGACTAAGACAGTAGGCATTCCAAGCAGAGCAAGACATGTAAGTCACGTCCAATTCAAAATGGTGGAACTAGTGGACCAAAGAAATCCCAAAACCTCAAGCACAATCGTGCAAAACGTGGTGGGAAGAAGGATATAAACAAAGTGAAGTGCTACAATTGTGACAATCATGATCATTTTGCTTGTGATTGCACTGAGCCAAAGAAGGTTCATTCTGACCATAATTTTTTGCTTATGTTTCTAGTTATACTCTCTTTGCTGAAACTTATCCTTCATGGATTGTAGACTCCGTTGCCATAGACCACATAGCAATGGATCATGGAACCTTCATCGAATTTCATCAACTCAGTATGGGAACAAAATGAATTTACGTTGGAAACAACAAAAAAATTTAAATCGAAGTAGTTGGAACTCGCAAGTTAGACCTCTGCAACAGATAAATCATTTATCTTCTTAACGTTATTTATGCCTTTGAGTTTAGAGAAATTTAATTTATGTGTCTACTTTACACAGTTATGGTTATGTAATAAGTTTCCATTTGAAACACTTTAACATTTTCTTAAATAATGTTTCTTTATGTGATGATTTTCTTCATAATGGTTTCTATATTGTGAACGTTTGCAAATATTGCTAGTAGTTATTCTTTCATGTCATCCATGAATGTAAATTCTATAACATGACATGCCAAATTAGAACATATTGGTCAAGATCGAATGACTAGATTGACTAAAGATGGACTTGTGGGTTCTCTCGCCAAGATTAACTTACTAACTTGTGAAAAATATCTAGTTGGAAAGAAATGTAGAAAATCATTTGATGTAGAAAAATGTGTGAAATTTCCATTGCAATTGATTCACTCAAATATTTGTGATCGGATTAATGTCCTAGGAAGACATGGTTTCTCATACTTCATCATATTTATTGATGACTACTCACGATATGGTATAGTGTATCTAATTTCTCGAAAGTCTGAAGTATTGAATTACTTTGTGCGATTCATGAACATGACTGAAAATAAGTTAGATTGTAAGATTAAAGTCTTATGCACAAACCGTGGTCATCAATATCTTTCAATTTGTTCAAGCAATTATATGATGAAAATGTTTAGTTAGACAATTAAAAATATTAGGAACTCCGCAATAAAATAGTGTTCCTGAAAGAAGAAATCGTACTCTACTTGATATGGGTAGGTCTATTATGGCACAAACCAATCTACTGATTTCGTATTGAAGAGATGTCTTATTGACTGCATCCTATATATTGAATTAGGTACCATCAAATTCTGCATCTTCCACTCCTTATGAACTTTGGACAAACTGTAAACATGACCTGAGTTACTTGTGTTATTGGGGATGCGCTACCTATATCCTTGACAACTCCCATAAGTACGGGAACTTGGGCCTAAGAGGAAATAAATATATCTTCATCAGATATTTTGATACCTCAAAATGTTACATGTTCATAGGTGAAAGAGATGATGGAATAATCACAGAAATATAAAGTAGAGTTGCGATATTTTTAGAACTTAATAGGCGAGATTGATAGAAAACTTCATTTAGATGAAGATGAAGATCCTGAGTCGACACCAAGTGCGGATCAATCTATTGAGGAGTATGTCCTCTCATTCATATATATCAATCCGAGTGGGAGCAATGCGCCGCCAACTGATGAACTAGAGAGTTCACTTTGAAGGACTACTAGAAAAAAGTGGTGATAATTTGGTATCAAAGTGCTGCATGAACTTACATAGTAGGCCTAGAAGAAAAACTTGAGTCGATGTCATTCACTGGGGTTCTCTCATCACTTGTTAAGGAAAAATGGATCGACGCAATGGAAGATGAGTTAGGATCAGTAAAAGAAAAAAAGTATGAGATTTAGTTTATCTTCTACCTATCTGAAAGACAATTGAGAACAAGTGGGTTCTCAAAATCAAGTGAGCGTGGATGGATCTATCAAAAGGTACAAAGGTGTTCTAGTTGTGTTAGGATTCACCCAACAAAAGGAAGTTGATTACAAAAAAAAAACCTTCGTTAGGTTTGCTTCGATTTGCCTAATTCTAGCTATAGTCGGATATATGGATTAGGAATTACATCAAATTGATGTAAAAACTCCATTTCTCAATTGAGAACTAGATGAAAAATTTACATGAAATAACTTGAGTGTCACGCCCCGAACCCGTCATCGTGACGTCATAAGTCATTTCACTAATTTAAATTCAAACTCTACGATTTAACAGTTCAAAATGACTAACTCTTGAATTTGGTAAAAAAATTGATATGATCTTTGCTAAAAATCTATGAATATGTCATGTACATAGAGTTATATGGGCCAAGCCTAAATTATATCAACATCATAAAGAGAAAATAACAAATTATGTCAATAGGTTGGATGCTGCTAATAAGAGTCCATAATGCGTCAACACAAACAACGAGAATACATGCACAAGGGTTCTAAAAGAATAGGCTAAAGACCATGTTAATGAAAGAAAGGAAAGACATGACTCATTCTCTCGATCTCTCATGCACATCCTAATTATTTTCCCTTTTAGGTGCCTTATGAACATGCATCAAGCAATATCATCATCCATGAGAATCGTCTCCTCTCCTGGCCTACATAAATAATAAAAATTGAGGGATGAGCATGAAAATCTTAGTGATGATTGAGATTTCACAAACAATGAAAGCTGAAAAAAATTCAAAAAAAAATCGCATCTCAAAATCCATCATCAAATGCCAACCATATCATCATATCATACATAGCTTATTTTATAAAAAAATATTTGCAACCCAAATGCAAAGTTAAAATATATTATGCATGATCCAATAACTATGTGTCACGACACTAACCATCATTTACGAGCATATCTCATATCCGCCATACGTAGATCACCTTAACTATAACTGTTGCTCGGCCACATGAGGGGGAGCTTGCACCGTTTCCTATCATATGTTGTATGTAGATCATCTCAACTACACTAGCCGTCGCTCAACCATATGAGGGAGAGCTACTACCATCATCCATCGTATGTAGATCATCTCAATTACACGAATCGTGGCTCGACCACATGAGGGAGAGCTTACCACCATCACCTCGCCCACCGCTAGTCCACTCCTCGCTCCAACACGAGCCATCATGCATTCTCCATAATGCATTTAAGATATAGTTTCATATTTAAAATATATATTTCCATGCATGATTCATAACAACCATTCAATCACATGCATCGGAAAAAATCCGTGATAAAGTGATAACATTCCAATATTTGAATCCATGAAAATCATATAACATAACCCATGAAAACATCCAAAAATTGAATCTCACACATCATAACAATATATAGCTCAATAGACAATCACATAATTAATTAACATAATTGATCATATAAACTAAAAAAATATTTAACTGGATCACTAACAGTGTGGTTATATATAAGATCATGAAATCCACTCACCTCGACCCGTTTGAGCTCGCCAGGTCTCTTGCGTCCGAGCAAATCTACTATCGGTGAACTTTATCAAATATGTGATCAAGTTCTATTAGTATCTCCGATTATTTAATTATATAACTATGCCACATATATGAATGTCATACCGAAACCATAACGATCGCCCAAAAATACCATCATTATTTAGTATGCTTGAATTTATTATCACAACAATTATAACCATGAATTTAATTATATTTATTTTGATTCCCATTTAATACAATTATTATGAATTTAAAATTTTAAATAAATTTCTAAGATATTATAAATTATCTTTCATATCATTTCCAGCTCACCATTATACCAATGATTAATAAAAAAATGATTTGATTAGTTCGGTTATCTAATTTATTAGTCAAGTCAATTCCACATCATATAGTTATAATTCAGAATTACTATCTAATAATTGATGATTTACCATTTATCAATCCTTCCTTATTAAGAATAAATTTGATATTTTATTTAAAATCAATAACAATCAAATCTGATCATTTTCATTTATTATAAATCATTTCTCAAGTATTTTTTCCACTAATTGGTGGTCGTAACTAACCTATATGCTTATTTACAAAAGTTCCCTTGCCATTACTGCTTGTTAATTTATAATATTAGTTTGTCCACTAGTTTGTGTTACTTGATGTTATCTCCTGCATTTAGATATTTTGTAGTCGATGTTTATCCAAATATAATGCATATATTTGCATTTAATATTTACCTATATTTGTATATACTTGTGTCTACGTGTGTTGTTTCACAATTTAGACATTTGGTATATCTACACGTTTAAATGATAGTTTTTCCATATTTTAGAATATTATCCCTCCATTAGTACTAGACATTGATTTACTAATAAACATCATGATTTAACTTAATTTATATCCCATTTACTATTGATTACCCATACTCTCATCATACTAATTAATTAATCCCATAAAAAAATAACATTCATACATAAATGTACTATCTATATAATTACTTGCTGAGCTAATATATCATTTATTATTACTATGTGTTTTAAGGCATTAGAATTAATTATAAGTGTAACGTCCCCAAAAGCAGCCCCTGCAAAGGTGCCCTCTTGAGGACATTACAACTTATATCTTTGATTTAACTTTTTACTGGTCAATATTACAGACAGGTCATTGCGAAAGTCAATACTCAAATTATAACTAGGACATATATAATGTACAAGTCATCTCATTATGAATATCAACACGCTATCGCTGCGTCATCACTATCTATTTAGACATATTTGTCTACGAGATTAAAAGCATGGGAGACAATGCTCCCATGAGTGATGACGCCCAATATGTAAAAGATAATAATTTAATAGGTTAAACCATATATGAAGGTTCGATAAGAAAAACCAATTTTTATTATTAAACATTAATTTGATATCCTTATTGATTTAATTCACTCATTACTTTTGGTCCACAAATGACGAGAACATCAATTGCATCCCTCATCATGATGCTCATAATCTTTTCTCAATATTTCCAAACCCAGTTAACATTTTACTTTGTATCATCTTCTTCTTTTTTATTTATTTCATCTTATATTACTTAAATAATATAATTTTTAGTGAGCATTACCAATTATGGAGGTCATTGGTTTTGATATCGATGTCACTAAGGCTAGTTAGGCTTTGTAGTCTCTCTCCATGACCTAATAAATCACATAAGTATGATCCCCAAAGGAACTCATCAATCCTTATAGGAACCTTTAGTTCCCGAAGGAACTAATTGTGATTCCTAAAGGAACTCATCAATCCCTATAGGGACTCTTAGCTTCTAAAGAAAGTTACAATACCCCAGGTCTAGGGTCCATTAACAATTTAATGGAATCAACTCATATCCTTCACAAATAAATTCAATCACATGCAATGTTCATTTTAAAACCTAATTAATTTTTTGGCATAATCTCCTCTCTAAGTTATAACTCATGCAACCATCATTAAATCAAACAATAGGATAAATATCAAAAGATCTCCATCTATCAACTGTAGGAAAGACACTGCCCCTATACTCCTTAACACGACCCAATTTTCTTTGGTTCAAGGCACACAGTCTCTCAGGTGAGAGAACACGGTTCGCATATTGAAGGGACATGGTCTGCATTTCGTGTGCTTCAGGTATGCGGTAAAGACACGACCCATGTCGGATTGGAACATGATACGCGTTATATATATTGCGGTTCAATCTTCGTGCGACCGATTCAAGGTGACTCGATTGTGTTCCTTTACCTGTTTCGGGCATAGGGTCCGAATGATCTGGTCTGTTTTTTGTTATGTTGCTGTCAAGAAACACAGTCAATGTCAAGGGGAGACATGATCCAGTTTTTGCCATCCTTCTATAGTTTTGGGGATACAGCCTGTGCCGAGAAGCGACATAGTCCATGTCCCGGGTTTGGTATTAGCATTGTCCACGATCCAAGGAACATGGTCTGCGTCCAAGGCAATGTGGTTTGTTTCCTCCTTCCTGGTGTTGTCCACAGAACATGACCAGCGACATGGAAGACGCAATCATTTGCAATGTTGAATATGGATCGTGTCTCGAAGGACACGGTCCATGTTCAATTTCCTTGTCTCCATAAGATCATTATTCTTCACATATGAAAAATTATATAGTTGATCCTCCTAATTATATACCTTAATTGTTATTAACCTTTCTTCCTTGATCCATGATCCTCCTTATGATATGTCTGCCTTTAGTCCCCTAGGAGAGAGAAAGAGAAAGAGAGCGAGACACACACGCGCGCACACACACAAACAGAGAGAGAGAGAGAGAGAGAGAGAGAGAGAGAGAGAGAGAGACGGTAAGAAAAGATATCGGGTTGGGTCCTATTTATAGGGAAGGAAAATTCCTCTATATAGACATTGAATGTGATTAGGGCTTAACTTGCATTGTGATTAGGAGTCCCTAAGAAGCTAATTAAGATAAGACTAGGAGTATTAAATTGATTAGGAAAATATTAGGACACCACTTTGACTTTGACTCACACATATCATTTTCCTAATCCTAATCAAATTATATCTTTTGTTATCTCATCCTATCTTTCTATATATTTATTATTTTTATTATTATTAAAATCTGGGGCGTTATAATAAGTCCCTAATTAAATAAGTCATAAATCAAGCTAAACATCTATCACACGTTAACATCTCATTCAACTAATATCCTTCGCAACTAACCGGTCATTGGTGTTTACCACCGAGATGGGTATTTGTCCGGTTGCATTCTTCGGCTCCGACAACCTCATCTCACAAGCGATGCTACAACACTAACCAATTGTACCCAAAATTATTTAATCCAGCCAACACATCAACAAACCATGAAATTATGTCTTGAGTATTCACCGAGGAGAATGATTGTTGATCTCCAACACCTCACTAATGTCCGACAACAATGATGATTATTTAGACAGAGGAGCTAGGTGTTGCGATGACACACAGAAAGGAAAATCGACACCATACTAAGTCTATTTATGATCTTACAAAACCAAGGCACTCATCATTGCACTGTGGAAACCAAGCTGCAACATCGATGCTTCCATGAACTTGAACTAGGTGTCGGAAGATAGGGTAGTCAAACTCTCTATTTCATCAAAAAGGGACAAAACTCTAGTGCGGACAACCTTGATCACTCGATTGAATGAAAAAACCTCACCAAAATAGAGTGGTGGAGTCATTCCATTGTCAGAGGATCGAAAATGTCCTTGTGTACCGGTGATGAGTTCAGCCCGATTTAAGTATACTCTATGAGAGCACCCAAATCCTAACTCCATGTCTTCGTCTCTTTGGGCTCATCCAAGTCGTATTGTCTGATGATGGAATCGACCTCTGATGAGTGTGTATTGTGCGGTGAAAATGTGTCTTGACGACTCCCGTAAGAAGGAGATAGAGAGTGCTGGAGGTGGAAAAGAAAAATCATCCGTCTTTTATCAACTCATTGATGGCATATGTTGTCCATTCATGGTGTAATCAAATTTATTTATTATTTTATTATCATTGTCCTGCAAAAAGTTGAATTTGCCTTATTAATTTAGTAAAATTATGAAGTGTGCCATCGAGCTTTTCGACTAAATTGGGATGGGCTTTAAATTGAGAGTTTCATCGTAAATGACGAAGAGTGCAAAGTTTGTAGGTTGCATCAGTCCATTTATGAACTCAAATAATCATCTAGACAATGGCACATCAAATTTCATCAATCAATCATTTCGTATGGATTTAACATGATCGGCGAATATCATTGTATGTATGTATGTATGTCTACAAGTCTAATGATCATTTTATCATCATGACATTATAAGTTGACGACATCTAGAAATAACAAGGAGTTCATAGTCACCATTAAGAAATGGTTGTCCTTCATATTTGAAATGAAGAACATGGATGAAGCAACCTACATATTATGTGTGAAAATCCAACAGAAATGTTCCAAGAGGTTTCTTGTTTTGTCACAGGAACCATACATCAATAAAATATTATAACAATTTTATATGAATAACTACAAACCTATTGATACTCGTGTTGTGAGAGGTGAAACCTTGAGTCTTAATATATGTCTGAAAACTCAAGATGAACAAAAAGAAATGTCATTTGTCCCCTTCGCGAGTGCAGTCGACAATCTGATGTATGTTATGTGTTTACTCAACAGTTATATATATATATATGTTACGACATAAGTCTAGTGAGTCGATATCATGAAAACATATGACACCAACATTGGAAAGCGATGAAGAAAATAATGAGGCACCTCAAGGGCGCTTGTGACTTTGCATTATGTTATCACTATGGAAGCTTACGACTTTCTAGATATACGGATGCCGATTATGCAGGCAAAATTTACGAACGAAAGTTCGCCTTCGGATGTGGCTTTTAGCTTGGAAATGGTGCTATCACATGGAGTAGCAAAAATCATAATTGTGTAGTGTTGTCTACTATGGAAGCAAAATTCATCACATATTCAGTTGCAACTAAAGAGGTTCTTTTGACACTTGCACTCAATAGATGATGCAATGAAGAAAATAGTCTTATACTGCAACAATCAAGTGGTCATTGCTTATGTAAATAATGAAAAATACCATTGCAAAGGAAAATATATCGACACTAAGTACATATTTGTACGAGACAAAGAAGTAAAAGCGGAGATATCAGTTGAGTACATATCCACACATAAAATAACTGATGATCCTTTCATCAAGCCATTACCTAGAGAAGCTTTTCTGAGATATATAAATGCACTAGGATTGCGTAGGATGTAATAAAAAATTTCCTCAAACTCTTTTAATCAATAAATTTATTTTTTCATGAATTATTTTTGTGATAAGTTCTTGTTATGCATGTGTAGCATGTTGATCAAGCACTAATTTACTCACTCACACAACTAAATGACTTTGACACTTAAGAGACAGCGAGTAGCGAAAAAATAATTTAGACCGAAGCATTTTTTTGAGTAGAAATGGTCTAAAATTGCTTTGATATGTTCGAGATATAATATACATGAATTGCAATAATTTCATGTAGCCTGATAAGAAGTAGCCAAACATGAAACCTCAACATGACGCCAAAAGAGGGCGAGTAGTTGGAGGATTCAAGTTAGATGCTAAAAGTGGGTGACTTAACTTAAGTTTGTGGGTGTAAAATTTTTGCAGAGTTGAGACATACGCTCCTCTAGTGGGAGTCTCCATCACAGTACTTGTGTTTTCGAACCAAGTATGCTAAGTTGACCTTAAGGCATGAAGAGTCAATTTATTCATCTTCGTCATGGTGTGAATCTCTATAGACTTACTAGTCTATGTGTGCTCTTAGACTCTTGACTATGCTTCAAGATGATGAGTTAGTGTTTGCTACTTTAGTGGGGAACTCAAAGGAAAAAAATAAGTAGCCCGTCGAGAGCCACATCTAGGAGATCAATTAATCTATGATTGAGAAGCATGAGGGCGAGAGAAAGATGTGTTATGAGTTGTATGAGAATTTTGGATACATTTGACCAACTATTTTATCCTTACAAAGGATAAATAATTTTGCATATTAAATTGATTACCGCAGAGTCAAACATGCAGCGTTTGGACTATGCAACAAGAAAAATCTAGAGGTACAAAGAGTACATAATTTTTTAGCAACTATGTAAGTCACAGTCTTGGGACAAAAAGTTTGTAGAGCAACTATGTGAGTCATAATTCATGCTTACAAAATGTTTAAATGACTATGCGTTTCCTAATGGATCATAATCTGGCTCTTTAATAGTGCGTCATGTTTTTCCTAACAGATCATGACAAGGCTCTTAAGCTGGTTAAGTAGTTGTGTATCCCTAATAGGTCATGATAGTATGCTCACGTATCTACGTTGTGCTTGTACTCGTGGGTCGCATGGCTCGTCTATCATACTTTGGATAATTGATAAAGGGCTCTGGCCCACTTTTGTGCGAGCGGGAGATTGTTGTACTTATGCCCATATCAAGCTTTGGTCCGCACACCAAATGTGCATGAGTGGCCCAACATTGTGCAATTATGCATGAGTCACGTGACTGCACATGGGGGCATTCAGGAGTCCAAATGACTCCAGTTCAGAAAGATAGAATGTGCGGGAATCCTACATGTTCCATGAACATGATGGTGCAATGTGGTGTCCCTCCCTCTCACTTAACTAATGTTTTTTTGTATCATATAAGGAGATCAAATGCTAATGCAATTAGTGTGCATTCCAAGGCAAAAATTGTGTCATGTTCTACGTTCCAAACATTTGAGTCGTGGATCAAAGTTCTAAGTCCACGTGACTTAATTTCTGATAACGGTGACAGGTCGATGTGCTGTCATGATTCGTGAAAAAAAATTTGACTCCAAAATTTTCGTTTTCACTGCAACGAAATATTTCGTAGATCTTATTTTCACGAATTATATATGTTATAATTCCTACAAAATTGGTTCATCTCGTTTTTTCTTGGTTTTGGTCTCATCTTCCTTTGTTGTCATGCCATTGATCTAATGATTCTTCTCTTATTGACATTGTCTTTCATATATCTTCTCATGGCCACGTGAGGGAAGAAGAAAGAAAAATAGGAGAGAGAAAATCAATTTCATAAAGAGAATTGATTAGTCATAAGTTCATTTTTTTTTCATCAATGACAAAATTTTCAAATTTAAAATTTGAATTCAAATATGCTAACTTTCGCTTTTTATTTTGTTATTAATTTTTAAGGTGTTACACTGATATTGAGCACTCTATTATATTAAAAGCATCGGATGAATAGAAGCATTATTATCTATTTTTTTATAACAAGATATTTTTTACTTTTTTCTATATCTAGAACAGTTATAGACCATGATGCAAAGTACCTTATCATGTTGTTGGTTAAACTATCGCATGCATTGGTAACAAATACATGCCGTGCATGGAGTTACGAAAACATGATGTCTTCAGTTTTATTTTTAATTGGTATTGATTTACTTTTCTATTGGTTTCAAATATACATTGAACACTTGGCAATATTAGATTATATACATAATTTAAGATATCATAATATCTATGGATATGATAGTTAAATTATTATCTAATTGACTTATTTATTTATTTATTGTTTGAGTTATGTAATGTTGATAAATAGTACTTCTTACTTGATTACTTTAAGATTTTAATCAAATCATAACTCAAAGTTTATTAAAATAAAAAAATCAAATATTTAAATTACTTAGTTTTTTATATGATTAGTTAATAATAATAATAATAATAATAATAATATTATTATTATTATTATTATTATTATTATTATTATTATTATTATTATTATTATTATTATTATTA
>LTAE01001667.1:14441-37869 GCA_001647135.1 Pontederia paniculata | reverse complement strand
TTGAAAAAATAAATAAAGAATAATAATCTTAAATAAGATCTACCGTAGATCTCGGATCTAACGGTTTGTTAGACAGGGTACATAGTATACCCGGGTACACCAACATTAAATTCTTTAACTTTGGATTTAATGTTGGTGTACCCGGGTACACCATGTACCCTGTCTAACAAACCTTTAGATCTGAGATCTACAGTTGAAAAAATAAATAAAGAATAATAATTTTAAATAAGATTTACCGTAGATCTCAGATCTAACGGTTTGTTAGACAGGGTACATAGTATACCCGGGTACAACAACATTAAATCCTTTAACTTTTCTAGCGAAATAATTCCGAAAATAA
Source organism: Pontederia paniculata (assembly GCA_001647135.1). Classification (NCBI taxonomy): domain Eukaryota; kingdom Viridiplantae; phylum Streptophyta; class Magnoliopsida; order Commelinales; family Pontederiaceae; genus Pontederia; species Pontederia paniculata. The sequence goes on along the minus strand of LTAE01001667.1, from coordinate 37,529 downwards.
TAAAAAAAATCTTTTACGATAATTAAAGTAATAAAGTTTTAATTGATTGTTTACAACTATTTTTTCATGAGAAAGTAATTATGAAAAAAATAATAGACAAAAAATTCTTAATTTACTTACTCTTTAAAACCGTTGTAAATAATAATTTTTTTAAGGGAAAAATAATTGCAAAAATATTTATGATATATGTAGCATACATCTGACAATTAGAACAGTAACTATTTGATTACTTGTTTATAAACATATTTTTTATTTCTCCAGGGAAAAAATAATTGTGATAATAATACTAAATAAAAATATTAAATTTTATTTTTTTATGATTTACTTCAGATATGACTCTTTAAAAATAAATATGGCTTATTTTTTATTATTTTCTCTTGTACGAAAAATGTTAGAAAATATAACTTAGAATTTTTAAAAATATCAAACAAATAATTATTTATTTTTATTATAAACTTCATAAGTCAAATATTCATAATGACTTAAGTTAGGATTCTTTTAAAATAAAGAGTATATTTTTATTCGTTTATTTAACTAACTTTTTTAGGAAATTTCTTTTTACCTATATACGAAGAGATATTTCAGAATAAGTAAAACATCACAATTTGCTTCTTAATTTAGTAAATTAAGTTAATTATCTAAGAGTGTAGTATTCGTTGTGGATGCAGATTTTACGGAGAATACGAATAAGTCAAGAGCTAAATATTGTTGTGCATGCGATATGGATCCGATCAGGGAGGTGGTGGAAATGCTGAAATAAATTTTTTGTTAACACACGAATCGAAATTTCTTTTGGCCAGACGAAAAGGTCTGCCTACGGAGATTTTTATTTTTTATTTTTTTGGCAAGTGATGAAATTAAAGTTAATCAGTTGAGATATTCTTTCCGTACATCAATGGCAAGACATTTTAGTTATACAAAATTATTATTATTATTATTATTGTTGTTGTTGTTGTTGTTGTTGTTGTTGTTGTTGTTGTTGTTGTTATTGTTATCATTATCGTCATCTTGTGTTATATAACAATTATGTAGTCTATATCCAATAGGTATTATTTAATTAATTATATTTACTTGATAAATCAAAATACAAACTAGATTAGGTTTAGATTTTGCTTACTCCGTACAATATTCGTAGTTAAACGTAAATATTTATAATTTTAAGTTTTCTAGCGAAATAATTCCGCAAATAATAAAAAATCTTTCATGTATACAATAATTAAAGTAATAAAGTTTTAATTAATTGTTTACAACTATTTTTTCATGAGAAAATAATTCTAAAAATAATAATAAACAAAAAAATCTTAATTTACTTGAATTAGGATTCTTTTAAAACCATTGTAAATAATAATTTTTTTAAAGGAAAAATAATTTCAAAAAGATTTATGATGTATATAGCATGCATCTGACAATTAGAATAGTAACTATTTGATTACTTGTTTATAAACATATTTTTTTTTATTTCTCCAGGGAAAAAATAATTCTGATAATAATACTAAATAAAAATATTGAATTTTATTTTTTTTTATAACTTACTTCAGATATGACTCTTTAAAAATAAATATGGCTTATTTTTTTTTTATTTTCTCTTGTACGAAAAATGTTAGAAAATATAACTTAGAATTTTTTAAAATATCAAACAAATAATTATTTATTTTTATTATAAACTTCATAAGTCAAATATTCATAATGACTTAAGTTTGGATTGTTTTAAAATAAAGAGTATATTTTTATTTGTTTATTTAACTAACTTTTTTAGGAAATTTCTTTTTACCTATATACAAAGAGATATTTCAGAACAAGTACAACATCACAATTTGCTTCTTAATTTAGTAAATTAAGTTAATTATCTAAGAGTGTGGTATTCGTTATGGATGCAGATTTACGGAGAATACGAATAAGTCGAGAGCTAAATATTGCATGCTATATAGATCTGATCAGGGAGGCAGTGGAAATGGTGAAACAAATTTTGTGTTAATAGACGAATCAAGATTTCTTTTGGTTAGATGAAAAGGTCGGAGATTTTTATTTTTTTTATTTTTTTTGGCCAAGTGATGAAATTAAAGTTAATCAGTTGAGATATGCTTTCTTACATCGTAGGCAAGACATTTTAGTTATACAATATATAACAATTATGTAGTCTATATCCAATAGGTATTATTTAATTAATTATATTTACTTGATAAATCAAAATACAAACTAAATTAGGTTTAGATTTTGCTTACTCCGTACAATATTCTTAGTTTAAAGTAAATATCTATAGTTTTAAGTTTTCTAACGAAATTATTCCGAAAATAAAAAAAATCTTTCATGCATATGATAATTAAAGTAATAAAGTTTTAATTAATTGTTTACAACTATTTTTTCTTGAGAAAATAATTATGAAAATAATAATAAACAAAAAAAATCCTTAATTTACTTGAGTTAGGATTCTTTTATAACCATTATAAATAATATTTTTTTAAGAGAAAAATAATTCCAAAAAGATTTATGATATATGTAGCATGCATCTGACAATTAGAACAGTAACTATTTAATTAATTGTTTATAAACATATTTTTTATTTTTCCAGTGAAAAAATAATTCTGATAATAATACTAAATAAAAATATTAAATTTTATTATTTTATAACTTACTTCAGATATGACTCTTAAAAAATAAATATGGATTATTTTTTATTATTTTCTTTTATACGAAAAATGTTAGAAAATATAACTTAGAATTTTTAAAAAATATCAGACAAATAATTATTTATTTTTATTATAAACTTCATAAGTCAAATATTCATAATAATTTAAGTTAGGATTGTTTTAAAATAAAGAGTATATTTTTATTTGTTTATTTAACTAACTTTTTTAGGAAATTTCTTTTTGTCTAAATACAAAGAGATATTTCAGAATAAGTACAATATCACACTTTACTTCTTATTTTAGTAAATTAAGTTAATTATCTAAGAGTGTATTCTTCGTTGTGGAGAGAATACGAATAAGTGAAGAGTTAAATATTGTTCTGCATGCGATATGGATCCGATCAGGGCGGCGGTGGAAATGCTGAAACAAATTTTGTGTTAACAGACGATCGAGATTTCTTTTGGCCAGATTCGTCTGCCTGCAGAGATTTTTATTTTCTATTTTTATAGCCAAGTGATGAAATTAAAGTTAATCAGTTGAGATATGTTTTCCGTACATTGATTGTTGTTGTTGTTGTTGTCTAGTGTTATATAACAATTATGTAGTATATCCAATAGATATTATTTAATTAATTGTATTTACTTGATAAATCAAAATACAAATTAAATTAGGTTTAATTTTGCTTACTCTATACAATATTCTTAGTTTAAAGTAAATATCTATAGTTTTAACTTTTCTAGCGAAATAATTCCGAAAATAATAAAAAAAATCTTTCATGCATACGATAATTAAAGTAATATTTTTTTAATTAATTGTTTACAACTATTTTTTCATGAGAAAATAATTCTGAAAACAATAATAGACAAAAAAAATTCTTAATTTACTTGAGTTAGGATTATTTTAAAACTGTCGTAAATAATAAATTTTTTAAGGGAAAAAATAATCCCAAAAATAAATTATGATATATGTAGCATACATCTGACAATTAGAACAGTAACTATTTGATTACTTGTTTATAAACATATTTTTTATTTCTCAAGGGAAAAAATAATTGTGATAATAATATTAAATAAAAATATTAAATTTTATTTTTTATAACTTATTTCAGATATGACTCTTTAAAAATAAATATGGCTTATTTTTTATTATTTTCTCTTGTACAGAAAATGTTAGAAAATATAACTTAGAATTTTTAAAAATATCAAACAAATAGTTATTTATTTTTATTATAAACTTAATAAGTCAAACATTCATAATGACTTAATTAGGATTCTTTTAAAATAAAGAGTATATTTTTATTTGTTTATTTAACTAATTTTTTTAGGAAATTTCTTAGAGATATTTCATAATAAGTACAACATCACAATTTGCTTCTTAATTTAGTAAATTAAGTTAATTATCTACGAGTGTAGTATTCATTATGGATGCAGATTTTATGGAGAATACGAATAAGTCAAAAGTTAAATATTGTTGTGCATGCAATATAGATCCGATCAGGGAGGCGGTGGAAATGCTGAAACAATTTTTTTTTAACAGACGAATCAAGATTTCTTTTGGCCAGACGAAAAGGTCTGGCTATGGAGATTTTTTTTTTTTGGCCAAGTGATGAAATTAAAGTTAATCAGTTGAGATATGCTTTCCATACATCGTTGGCACGACATTTTAGTTATACAAAATTATTATTATTGTTGTTATTGTTGTTGTTGTTGTTATTGTCATTGTCGTCGCCAACTAGTGTTATATAACAATTATGTAGTCTATATCCAATAGGTACTATTTAATTAATTATATTTACTTGATAAATCAAATACAAACTAAATTAGGTTTAATTTTTTCTTACTCCGTACAATATTCGTAGTTTAAAGTAAATATCTATAATTTTAAGTTTTCTAGCGAAATAATTCCACAAATAATGAAAAAAATCTTTCATGCATACAATAATTAAAGTAATAAAGTTTTAATTAATTGTTTACAACTATTTTTTCATGAGAAAATAATTCTAAAAATAATAATAAACAAAAAAAATCTTAATTTACTTGAGTTAGGATTCTTTTAAAACCATTGTAAATAATATTTTTTTTAAGGGAAAATAATTCCAAAAAGATTTATGATTTATATAGCATGCATCTGACAATTAGAATATTAACTATTTGATTGCTTGTTTATAAACATATTTTTTATTTATCTAGGGAAAAAATAATTCTGATAATAATACTAAATAAAAATATTAAATTTTATTTTTTTATAACTTACTTCAGATATGACTCTTTAAAAATAAATATGGCTTATTTTTTATTATTTTCTCTTCTACGAAAAATGTTAGAAAACTAACTTAGAATTTTTTAAAATATCAAACAAATAATTATTTATTTTTATTATAAACTTCATAAGTCAAATATTCATAATGACTTAAGTTTGAATTGTTTTAAAATAAAAAGTATATTTTTATTTGTTTATTTAACTAACTTTTTTAGGAAATTTCTTTTTACCTATATACAAAGAAATATTTCAGAACAAGTACAATATCACAATTTGCTTCTTAATTTAGTAAATTAAGTTAATTATCTAAGAGTGTAGAATTCTTTATGGATGCAGATTTATGGAGAATACGAATAAATCGAGAGCTAAATATTGTTGTGCATGCTATATGGATCTGACCAGGGCGGCGGTGGAAATGCTGAAACAGATTTTGTGTTAACAGAGGATCGAGATTTCTTTTGCCCAGATGCGTCTGCCTGCGGAGATTTTTATTTTTTTATTTTTTTTTGGCCAAGTGATGAAATTAAAGTTAATCAATTGAGATATGCTTTCCGTACATCGTTGGCAAGACATTTTAGTTATACAATATATAACAATTATGTAGTCTATATATAATAGGTATTATTTAATTAATTATATTTACTTTATAAATTAAAATACAAACTAAATTAGGTTTAGATTTTTCTTACTCCATACAATATTCTTAGTTTAAAGTAAATATCTTTAGTTTTAAGTTTTCTAGCGAAATAATTCCGAAAATAAAAAAAAATCTTTCATCATATGATAATTAGAGTAATAAAGTTTTAATTAATTGTTTACAACTATTTTTTCATGAGAAAATAATTCTGAAAATAATAATAAACAAAAAAATTCTTAATTTACTTGAGTTAGGATTTTTTTAAAACCATTGTAAATAATAATTTTTAAAAAAAATAATTCCAAAAAGATTTATGATATATGTAGCATGCATCTGACAATTAGAACAGTAACTTTTTGATTACTTTTTTATAAACATATTTTTTATTTCTCCAAGGAAAAAATAATTCTGATAATAATACTAAATAGAAATATTAAAATTTATTTTATTTTATAACTTAATTCAGATATGACTCTTTAAAAATAAATATGGCTTATTTTTTATTATTTTCTCTTGTACGGAAAATTTTAGAAAATATAACTTAGAATTTTTAAAAATATCAAACAAATAATTATTTATTTTTATTATAAACTTTATAAGTCAAATATTCATAATGACTTAAGTTAGGATTCTTTTAACATAAAAAGTATATTTTTATTTGTTTATTTAACTAACTTTTTTAGGAAATTTCTTTTTACCTATATACAAAGAGATATTTCAGAATAAGTATATTATCACAATTTGATTCTTAATTTAATAAATTAAGTTAATTATTTAAGAGTGTAGTATTCGTTGTGGATGCAGATTTACGGAGAATACGAATAAGTCAAAGAACTAAATATTGTTTTGCATGTGATATGGATCCGATCAGGGAGGCGGTGAAAATGCTAAAACAGATTTTGTGTTAACAGACGAATCAAGATTTCTTTTGGCCAGACGAAAAGGTTTGCCTGCAGAGATTTTTATTTTTTATTTTTTGTTGCCAAGTAATAAAATTAAAGTTAATCAGTTGAGATATGTTTTCCGTACATTGTTGGCAAGACATTTTAATTATACAAAATAGCGGTTTGACCTATTCACAATACTAATTTTTTTATTTGCCAAATAGAACGGAATTAAAAAATCAAAGAGAGAAAAAAAACAGAAAGAGAGAGACAACCTGTATTTCCATAAAATATACTACGATTTTGCAAACCACAACAAACCCCATCGCTGTGACAACCAGAGAAGGATATCGAGAGAGGGAGATCATATAGAGCTTGATCGATACATGTCATGGTGGTGTGACATGGAAGAAGGAGGTACGTAGGCATCCATTGCTGTCTTGCACTCGATATTTTTCTTTGTTCTTTTATTGCATGAATGCTTTGGTGCTGTTTGGTTTTAGCATTTCATGCATCTTAGTCTCCGTTTCTTCACGTTTAGGTATCAACGCAGAAAGAAAAAGGTTTGGTTTTTTCCCGTTCAGCAGAAAGAAAGAAAGATTTCAGATTAGAGATGTGTGCATATCTGTTTTCTCATTTCATAAGATTACTTCTTTGAAATCACCAGGAAGAATGGTCATCGATGATAATCCGCACTTCATTCAGTTTCGTAATATGTCCAGATTGCCTAATTAATGCAATTATAATAGATTAAATTTAAATTTGAACAGAGAATTATTGTGTTAATTAGGAATTATATAGTTTCCTATTTAGGGCTCTTCTTTGTCAAAATCCGAAATTTGAATGGAAATAAGTTTACCTCAATTAGGTGACTAATAATTATTTGGTTTTCCAATCCGAGTTTCCCAACTAATATAATTTTCTGAATAGTAGTTCCTATGTGTTAGAATGTAAATGGGTTTATGACAAACAGGTAATGATTATTATGCAAACTAGAATATTCAAAAGATATATATTTTTGTTCAAATCACAAGAAAAATGTCAGATGATGAAGATCATGCAAGTGCATGCACTGAACTTTAAAATATTTTATATATGTGTTGTAGATCGCTATTATTACCATTTCAGGTTTATGAGATTTATGTTTATGGCATTGTTGGGAAGAAACCGCTATGACCATATGGATTTGATTCGGAAGATTTATTCTTTCGTTTACTTAAGTTTTGATTTTTTTTTTTGTGGCATGGACAGAGGCTAAGCGTTATGATCATATGGATTTCTCTGATCTGACGAAGATCATCTTCAGTAGAATTCAGAAACTCGAACCAGAGTTTGTGGCCAAGATCATGGGATGCATCCTGCTGAAAGAACCCGGACAGCAGGAGATGCTTCAGCTGGCTTTGGGCCCAGAAACCGCATTGTTGTCGAAGATCAGCGACGCAAAGGCCATGCTCGGAATGCTGTCCCCGAAGAATTCCCTTCATGTGATGCAATTTGGTTCCTACCCGCTGTCCGGGTCGCGTCCTTTCTCCCCCGCTAACTTCAATGTCCAGGCAACAACCTACTGGAATCCTCAGCTTCCTTCTGATCCACATCCTGGAGAGCACACATTGGATTTCCTGCAGCACAGTTACAGTGACTCGGTAGCGCAGGAGTACTCGCATCGGAATCAGCCTCAGTTCTTGGGTCCGGGAGAGCAGATGGATGCTGCAAATTATATGAGCTACTACTACTCGGATGCTCCATTGAATGGAAGCTTGGGATCCAGGCCAACCAGGAGATCCCACAGCCTGTCTGAGCTTCCTGTGAAGGCTTGCCATTACTTCAACAAGGGCTTCTGCAAGCATGGCGCCAACTGCAGGTACTACCATGCCAAGCCATTTCCTGATGGCAATTCTCATGTCTTCACCACCTCCGATATGAACGAGTTCGGGCAGGGAGAGCACGGACTTACTCCGATGTCACTTGCGAAGCTGGAAATGGAGATCACAGAACTCTTGCGATCGAAAAGGGGCTCGCCGGTTTCCATTGCCTCATTGCCCATGATGTACTTTGATAAGTATGGCAAGAACCTTCAGGCTGAGGGTTACCTCACTGAGAGCCAGAGGCACGGAAAGACTGGCTTAAGCTTGTCTAAGTTGCTTAATCGATTGAAAAATAGTATTCGGGTGATAGATAGGTACTCAATAACTATCATGCATTACTAAAATCTTTTTTTTTCTTCTGCCAGGACTATAATTCTATGCTAAACATCATGTGGTTCCAAATTTTGCTAATGCAGGCCACATGGACAGCATTCAGTGATTCTAGCAGAAGATGCTCCAAGATACATGGACAACAGGAATGACAGAAATGAGTCAGGCACAACAGTCTCCAGTTCTCATCAAATCTACCTTACCTTTCCAGCAGACAGTACATTTACGGAGGATGATGTTTCGAACTACTTCAAGTAATTAGACTTAATTCAATTGTCTTTCTTTTTTTTTCCGGTCTGTGCCTTTCATTAATTTTAACAATGAAGTATATGATACATAAGTTTTCCATTTGCACTTATGGTTTGCTTTGCATCTTTTCTGTAAGGCGATATGGTCAGGTGCGTGATGTGAGGATCCCTTGCCAAGAAAAACGCATGTTCGGATTCGTCAGCTTCATGAATTCAGAGACTGTCAGCACTATTCTCATGAAAAGGAATCCACACTATATTTGTAATGCTCGTGTTCTTGTCAAGCCATACAGGGAAAAAACCAGAATGGTTGACAAGTTAGTATATTTTTCTTTTCTTTCATTAGTATAATCAGTTACTAAAAAACAATAAAAAAACATTTTTTTGCTTTATATATATACTTTTCTATACCATTTATATTTTAGTTTTATGTAAAATGTCAATTATTCTATTCACAATTATTCATACATAATATTATGCATCATCTTAGTGAACATTTATTTAATATCCTAACTTTTATATCTAAATATATATAAAAAGAATTGTATAGTTTTTTTAACATAGTTAAAATATCATTTTATTATTCTTGATCGACTTTATATTTAAGGCATTTTTTTTCTTGCTATGCTTTATTTTTTCTTACTTTTCAGTCAATTGGAAAAAAAATTTTTGTCATTAGTGGCAATATTTAAAAAGTGTTTTATTTTATATCATTTTTTATAAATAAATTTATAAATCTTATCTTTCATTTTTTTATTTAAGATTTATTTGACACTGATTCAAAATTCATTAAATTATTTTTTTATAGTTCTACACATGCTCTTTTTATTTCATATTATTTTTATTATTTTACCTAAATTATCCAAATATTATTCATCATCTTTAAAACTCATTTATTTTCTAACTTTTTTATATTTGAACATGTAAAGATGATATTCATTTATTGGCCAAGTATGATAATCTTTTTATCTATTGCTTAAGATAATATTATGTAGTGAATCCGTTTCGCCACTTTTAATATTTGCAGAACCTATGCGGAGAAAATGAAGCCCCAGACTTATTATCAAACTCACTACCTAGATGCTGATATGGATCTACATGCAGGTTAGAATTGACTTACAAAATTTGATATATTTTTAAATGAGTTTTTATCTACAATTGTCACAATCTATTATGATATGCTCATGTGGATTCACATGAGGTTAGAATTGACTTGCAAATTTTGATATATTTTGAAATGAGTTATATAAAATTTTCACAATCTATTATGATAATATTATTTCCATTTCAGCAATTCAAGAATCAGATACTTCGAGACTACTAAAACAACAAGTGATAGAGGAGCAACAAAAGATAATAGAACTTGAGAGAATATATTTATCTGAATTGAGTGTGGCTCCAAAGAGTATGAATCAACAACCTCACTTTGGTAAGTAAGCATAGAAAATTTCATTTCTCTATTTTTTTTGTTTTGGTTATTAACATAAATTATATGCTGAGACTTGTTTTTGTGCCTAATTAATAGTTCCTAGTGACTTCTACATGGATCATTTTAGTTGTGCTCTTAATGCCTATAACAACTATTCTATCAGCGAGGAAGAAATAATAAATACAAGCAACAACTATGGCGACCAACAAGAAAGGTAGAAGATTACGTGATTAAATTTTTTCATGCTCAACAAGTTCTAGTTTCCATATTTTATTTTTTATATGAATAAGTTCAAGAAATTTTTATTGGTTCAAGATTTTAAAATTAGTTCTTTTATTTTTGTTGTTTTGATTTATTTTTTTTTATTTTTTGAGGCATTGTTTTCATTTATTTATATCATTTATAGATCTAACAATAAGTGTGTCACATATTTATTTAATGTTTCTTTTTTTGCTTTTGTGTTAGCTCTTCTTTGAAGATCTGATTTGGTCATCTTATTATTTTATGCAGTGGCCACATTGAACTACCAGATAGCCCTTTTGCATCTCCCACATTAGGGCGTTTGCAGCCAACCATATAAAGGTTTAATGGAGAAACATGGAGAATAAAGGTCAATTGGGGGTGCTAGAAATATATGAGAAGCCTTAATACTTTGACATGTAGATATGAAACACATATATCAAGGCTCTGATTAGAAGAGACTTCACTAACATACAATAGATGAAATGATGACAAGAATAAGAACGTAGATTGTTAAATCTTGAAGAAGAAGAAAAGAACACAAGTTTGTTAATTCTGAGACAAACTGGCATAATCACATTCGAATAATTTTTTATATTTCAGTTATTATGTCAATCTAAATTAGAATATGAATGAGATAGGTGAGAAAGAAAAGAGATATGTTTAATTTAGTTGCATATAATATAATATTGATTAAAAGTTGAATATTTATTAATGTGATATTTTGATATCGTCATTTTTCTAAAAGTTATTTCTTAATATTTATTAGTTCAAAATGTTGTATATTCTTGTTTTTTGTTTCTATATTGATAGTTTTATACTAGATTACCTAACTAATTATAATTTCGCTTCACAATTACTAATAATTATAATATGATTTTCTAATTTGATTTCTTTTTGTCATTTCTACTCTATATATACAAGGTTATGAAATAAATCCAAAAATATAATTTATATACAATTATTTTAGTGACAAGTGGATTTTCGTATTTGACATCAAACAATTAGTTTTCCTATTAGCTGAATTACTAATTTAGCTTTCTTTAAAAAAAATATGTTAGTAAAAATACAAACAAACAAAAAATATTTTACAGTTCATTACTATTAGTTTGTTTAGTTATAATTATCAATTTAGAATTAAAACTTAGCTTTTGCGTTATGATTTAAATTATTATAATTAAAATTGCCAATATTTGAATACTTTTATGTATGGTATAATTTTGATTCTGGTGGTAATACTGATAATATGTTCAAGTATTTTTTTGTTAATTTTCACGAGTGTTAATATTTGTATTCAGAATTTTGGTAAATGTTATAAGTTTACTTGTAAGTTATTATAAAATTGTCATTGGAGCAGAGAAAGATTATCCATAATAAGTGAACTTGAAATAGTTTTGTCATATTTACCTAAATAGCATATATCATCATTGCAAAAGGATTGTTTTTCAACTTTTTTTATAAAATGTTTGCCTTAATTTATATATCATCATTGCACTTTATTTTGAAGATTATTAACCATAAAGTGATACTATTGCTTCAAGTTTTATTTCAATGATAGTGACAATACATAAGAAGAAATAAATAACAAATCAAATACATTTCAAATGGAAATGACTAACTATCTTTTGTAAGGCTTGTTAAGACTTTAGAATATTTGAATTCCACATTCCAATATTCTTAAGGAAAATAATTCCATCTTCAATTTTTAGTGAAGAAATCTTTCATATTGATATTTTTTAATGTCAATCTTTCATCAACAAAAAAACTTAAAGTTGATCTTAGGGAGTGCACGACTCACAAATACAATCTCTCTGAAGTACTCAATCAAACAAAACCACTTCTCATCAAAATCTAGTTCTTATTTTAGCTTATGAAATTTGTTTGCACTGAATTTTCATTGTTTAGCCACATATAATAGAATTATGTTAGAAACATTTTTTTGTTATTCATGATAAGGACAAATTTAAAAGAAGTAAGAGCAGTAAGTTGGAATACTTTTAAATTTTTAATTTGCTCTTTATTCTCGCATAATCCTTGTTGGATAATCTTCTTCGATTGTATTGATAAATCTTTGGAGCTGTCATTTCTCAAAGAAATTTTGTGATGTGCATCCAACAATCTAAGCTTTGACTAGCTTTCAGTAATTAATATGCTTTCTTGAACTCTTCTTACTACTCGTACTACTCGCTTGTGATCTTTATAAGAAATTAACGAAATATATTATTGTAATGAATTCTCTTTTAACTTTTTCCTTTTAATGTTGTCGGCCTTAATTGTCATTTTATTTGCTCGAGCTAGCTTTGAAAACTTTTGACTAGAGAAATAATTTTCCACATCTGGAAATTCATCCAAAAAAACAAACAAAAAAAATTAGCCTTAATCATATTGATATTAAAATGAGAAAAAAGTAATTTATAGACACGATACCAGACAAGAGTCAATAAAACCTAAAATATGCAATAATAAGCACAAATAACATTGAAAATATAGTAGAGTTTAGTGAAATTTGCTACAATTGTCCATTGTGCTGAGCATTTTCCACAATCGCTACTATAGTCCGGTCCATAATGGTAGTAAAATAAAGCAGATGCAATGAAGAACTCACATCATAGTCACTAATAAAGCAAATGCAATGGACAACTCGCATCATACTCACTAATAAGACAAATGCAATGGAGAGATCACATCGTACTCACCCTCGATAGCATACTAAAAGTTCAAGCAAAAACTATTGAAATTCCTAAATCCTCTAGCAGGGAAAAGTCATCAAAAAAATAAGTGGACAGTTTCACCTCTACGCAACATAGGCATTGTTGTTCATGTGAATTGGTCACATCCTCTAAACCAACAGAACAAGAGATCCATGGAGCCCGATCATTTTTTTCTTATATAATTTGATACATTATGACTCTTTCGAATTATATTTATAAATAATAATAATTTATATAATTATCCGTTTATAATATAATATTAGATCTTGTGACAACCGATGAAATGTACCAACTAAATATATTAAATGATATTACTTGCTTTAGTCTCATGTTTGGAGTTTGTCATGGAGGAAAATGTTATGAGCTTCAAGAGATGGGAAACGTGCAATATTGGATTGTATCTCAATTCATCCTAAGTCAAATGCTCAAACTTAGTATTTAAATTTCAATTTAATTATTAAACATCAATATTTAAAAAAAAACATATTTTTTAAAATTAACATTTACATTTATAAAGATAAAATGAAGTTAAAAATATTAAAATTCAAGATCTTGAAAATCATCTATGTTTGTTATATTAAAAGGAATATGATTGCAATGAAAATAAAGGTATATTTCACTCTCTTATTACACCATTACTTTTATGATAATATATCAATGATATATAAAGAATAAATATGACATAGTGTGATTTAAAATATAATAAAATATCTTTTACAATAAAATGGTCATTTGAACTCAGATAATAATTAAAATATTTTAAAGTATATAATAATAATAATAATAATAATAATAATAATAATAATAATAATAATAATAATAATAATAATAATAATAATAATAATAATAATAATAATAATAATAATAATAATAATAATCTATATTATATTTTTTTATGCATAAGGGAAGTTTTGTAAATAAGTTAATTAGCTTCTCCTTACACCGTTTCAATTTATATTTTTTTTGTTTTTTTAGATTTTTTAAAGTATTTTCACCTTTTAATTTCTTAATTAACAATGTTATCATAGTCATTAATTAAAATAATTTAATCTCACACCACTCTCTTTACTTACTACCATGACTATTCAGTCTTTATTTTTTTAGTATAATGTAAAAAACCGACGTGGAATGAATCACCATTTTATCATGTTTAACATAAAAAGGTGCCACAAGATCTAAAATTATTTTTCTTGCAAAATATTTTCCTTTATTTTTTTATATGTGTCATGATCGTTTTAGTTTTTCTTTCCGATGAAATTTAAGTAAATTCAATTCCTACTCTCAATTACAGATAGTTTGGTGGATCAACACCAAAGATGTTTCAAATTATATATTTTTGTTGATCCTTCACAATTCGGTGGCTTAGAAATGCTACGAGTTTGTTCTCCTTTCAGTGGTGGAATCTCGGTAGCTACTAATTTTTTTGTCTTTAGTCCAAGAATTAGCTTGCTAATTAGCTTAGCCAAACAACACTTGATATAATTGTTGAAAGATAGAGCGAATATTTTTTTTTCTCTTTTCTCCAAATCCTACAAATGAACAACAATATTTGAACTAATAATTTCATGGCAATGTCAATTTGGATATAAATATCATGGAATTAATATGGCATGAAATGATTTCAAATCTATATTCATATTCGAGTTTTGTAATTCATCACATTATTAACTATAACTTGTTCTTTTCGTTCTGAGAAAAGAATTCAAAAAAAAAGAAGAAGAAGAATGAAGTTAAAAAAAACGTATCAGTTAATGATCCAACTTCAAAGAACGATTATATAATTAAATGTGTTGTACCATAAAGCATAAAGCACAATTTTGATTCTAATCAACTTTGTTGATCTTCTTCCATTTTATGTGTCCTATTAACTATATTGATATCTATCACAACAAATTGTTTCTCAACTAATCTAGTGTATATATCTGATAATTATTACGGATTTGCTACTATGATCTTAATAAACTACCAACACTTGTGTATATATAAACTCCATATGAAATGTGAAGATATAATATTCTTGTTGAATCAATTTGTTTCATGGTATCAGAGCCAAGATAGCCAAGATATTCCATAATGTCATCTTCATCCTCTTTTTTTGTCTTCCATGAACAACTCAAGTACTTTCACCCTCAACACATCCATGCCATCTCTACCAACTCTTGGTCAGATTCATCACTCGATCTCCATCAAGTTAACAAACACAAATTATCTTTTATGGCAAACTCAATTTCTTCTCTCCTGCGGTGCTTCGATCTTGAAGGTCTGATTAATGGACAGATCCCATGTCCTCCTGCTTTGCTGAAACTCCAAGCGACTCAAACAACAAGTTCTGGATCTTCAGCAACACCAATTTCTCAGACATAGACATCGAATCCAGCATATATCTAATGGATTCGTCGTGACCAACTTCTTCTTAGTTGGATTCTCCCGTCCCTTTCAAAAGAAGTCCTTCCTTATGCCATTGGACTTCATACATCTGTAGAGGTGTGGCATTCCTTGCATCATGCTTTTGGTGCACCCCTCCCACACTCGGATTGTCCAACTTCAGACGCCAATGCAGAACATGAAGAAAGGTGAGTCCTCTATTTCTGACTATCTCAAGCAAGCGAAATACCTTGCGGATCAGCTTGTTGCTGCTGGCCATGCCTTGTCGCCCTCCAGCTCCAATGACATCGTCTTCAATAATCTCAGACCAAATTATAATGATATGGTGGCATCGCTTGCAGCTCGTTCTGCACCAGTTGGATATCCAGAACTTCATAGCATCTTATCCAGCCATGAGATTTGCATCTCTATGCAACATGCTTCTATCGGCAATACATCTATAGCACCCTCTGCGAAATTTATGCACTCATCTACTCCAGCGTCAAGCTACAACCAAACGGGACAACCTAAACCTCGAGGGCATGGTCGTGGTCGTCCTCCTTCTGAATGACGAGACCCTTGCCCTGCTTGTGGCCGACAGGGCCATAGTCCCTACAAATGCAGGTACCGACATCCTAATACAATTCATCCAACTGATGCTTCGACTCAATAGGCTGCTTATAACACTTATATGCCACATTCTACATCGACTAGCGGTGTCTCATCTTTTGGCGGATACATCGAGTGGATTCTGGATTCTAGGGCTATACACCATGCTACTCTAGATCTGCAAAGCCTGAGTACATCTGAGCTGTACTCAGGGTCTGATCTCCTGCACGTTGGCGATGGCGATGGATTGCCCATTACTTACACTGATTTAACTTCTATCTCCTCTTCCTAATGCTCTCTTTCCTTGAATAATGTTCTTCATATGCCTAAACTCTCTAACTCACTTTTATTTGTTTCTAAGTTTACTACTAATAATAATTGCTCAATTGAATTCTTTTCTTCCTCTTTTGTCATCAAGGATCTTCAAAATCTAGACTCCGGTCCAAGGCCATGCTAAATCTGGACTCTATTCACTTGTGTTCTGCATCGTCCTACTGCGCTCACTGCTAGCACTCTGTTTTATGAGTGTCTTCATCATCGTCTAGGTCATATGTCATCTCGTATTGTGAAGTCTGTAGAGCGTCTCCAGAAAATTCAAATTGAGTCATCAGGTCCGATGTGCAGAGCTTGTTTGCAAGGCAAATTAACCAAACTGCATCTATCTCCACGGACATTCGGAGTGCTGCTCCATTTGATCGTATCTTCGCGGATGTTTGGGGCCCTGCACCTATGCTATCGTCTTCGGGCCATAGTTATTTTCTGATTCTTATAGATGATTTCTCTAAATTCAGTTGGTTGTATCCATTATAATCAGATGTTTATTCTATCTTTCTTCGATTTCAAGTCTTTGTGAAAAATCAATTTAAGTGTTCAATTCGCTCTCTACAAACTGATGGCGGTGGAGAGTTTTGACGCTTATCACTTTGCTGCAACAACATGGCATCCAACATTGTATCATATGTCCACACACACATGAGCAAAATGGTGCAGTTGAGCGCAAAATCTGACATTTAGTGGATACTGCTCTCTCCATTCTTGCACAAGCTTCTGTTCCTCTTCCCTACTAACATAACGCATTTGAAACTTCCGTTTACTTAATTAATAGCCTTAACCTCTCCCCTTTTGAAACCTTATTCTCATCACCACAAGACTACTCATTCTTACGTGTTTTTGGATGTGTTGTGTACCCGTTACTTCGTCCATACAATAGTCACAAGTTCTCCTTTCGTACTACACCTTGTGTATTTCTTGGATATTCTGAGAATCATCTCGGTTATCACTGTTTGGACATATAAAATAATAGGTCATGCATTGCACGACATGTTAGATTTGATGAAGCTCAGTTTCCATCCACCACATCTCATAAGTCTCCTTCTCAATCACCTAGCATGTATACTTCCACATCGTGGATCACCATCTCTTCTGTTATCACATTGCCTACTCATGAACATCCCTCTATCTCTAACCCTCCATACCTACATCTTAGACTACTTCTCTCTTAGTCTCAAATGACTCTATTCTTGTCTTACCTTCACAACACCCCATGCAACTTCGACCCTGGCAACTTGTGGCCTATCATCGACTTGCAGGAAATCAACCTCGTCAAGCACTACTTGTGAACTCACCTAATTCAAATCCCACATGCTTCTCCAAAGCCAGTTTGAACCCCAATTAGCGTGCATCAGTGGTGGACGAATATAATGCTCTCGTGACCAATGGTACATGGACTTTGGTTCCTCGTATTGCCAACATGCATGTCATTGGATGCAAATGGATATTTCGTAAGAAATACAAAGCAAAGGGTTCTCTTGATCGCTTCAAAGCAAAATTGGTGGCGAAAGATTTCCATCAACAACCTAGAATTTATTTCTATGACACCTTCGGCCTGGTCATCAAGCTGACAACAATCTGGGTGGTCCTCTCTATTGCTATATCAAGACATTGGTCACTTCGTCAACTAGATATTAGTAATGCTTTCCTCCATGGAACACTTGATGAGGTTGTCTTCATGGAGCAATCCCCTAGTTTTTAAGATACTAACTGCCCTTCTCATGTATGCAAACTTCGCAAGTCCTTATATGGCTTGAAGCATGCACCTCAGGCATGGTTCCATACCCTTCATAGTGCACTCCTCTCCTTCGGATTCAAGCCATCCAGTACAGATCCCTCGATGTTCATTTATCATCAAGAAAATATCACTCACTATGTACTAGTGTATGTGGATGGCATCATTATAACAGGATCCTCTTCTGCTTCCATTAGTGTTGCCATTAATCATCTTCGTCGCTCGTTTATAGTTAAAGACCTAGGAACACTTCATTATTTTCTGGGTATTGAAGTGGTTCCATACAATGATGGTATAATACTTTCTTAACAAAAATACATAAATGGAATTTTTTATCATGCCGGAATGTCCAAGGCTAAACCAGTTTCTTCTCCTATGTCAAAAGATATTGCAGGTTGTGACTCTTCATCGATGTTTGCTAATTCGCTTTTGTATCGTCAAATTGCTGGAGCTTTACAATATGCGACTATCACTCGTCCGGATCTCAGCTTTGCTGTGAATCACATTTGTCAGTTCAGGCATGCACCTACATATCATCATTGGCAGCTCATTAAATGGATCCTTCGATACTTAAAACACACAGCTGGTGTTGGTTTACTTCTCTCTCCCTACATCGATCATACCATTCAAGTGTTTATCAACTGATAGGCATTCCATAGATGGCCATCCGATCTTTACTGGAAACAACCTTGTTTCTTGGTCTGCCAAGAAACAAAGGACTGTTGCCCGTTCTTCCATCGAATCATAATATCAAGCTATTGCTGATGCGACTGCAGAACTGATATGGCTTCGGTCATTATTGCGGGAATTTGGTTCTCCTTCAGATCAGTCACCTATTCTATGGTGTGACAATCTTGGTGCTACTTATCTCACAACAAATCCAGTGTTTCATGCGTGAACTAAACATATTGAAGTCGACTATCACTTTGTGCAGGAAGAAGTATCTGCTAGGCACCTATCGGTTAGATTCATATCCTCCAAAGATCAATTGACTGACATCTTTACCAAGTCAATTGTTGGTTCATGATTCAAGTTATGGTGTGACAAGTTTCACCTTCGAAAATGTGAATAATCTGCTTGAGGGGCATATTAACTATATTGATATCTATCACAAGAAATTGTTACTCAACTAATCTAGTGTAGATATCTTGTAATTGTTATGGACTGCTACTCTGATCCTAACAAACTACCAACACTTGTGTATATATAAACTCCATATGAAATGTGAAGATATAATATCCTTGCTGAATCAATTTATTTCACCCATGTATTAAGAGAAAGCACACATTTGACACTCATGAAAAAATCGCAATCAATTTGTGCCTGATTTTAGGTTCTTTCAAAATTTTTGCATCACATAACCATATCTTGTCTGCACGAAAGTAAGTTTGTCCCATTAGATTTTTGCTGGTATAAGCATTATTACACTTTATCATATCATCTTTCTCTTATTAGCTATATAGACACACAGAATATGATAGCCTAGATGCACATTTTTAATGTCATGCTAAGCTCTCCGATAGAGTTGGACACTCAAATTAAGTTTTCTTCATTATACTTTAAATTTTGTTATTTTTGTGTTAAAATTTACAAATAAATGTTTCATGATGTGTTATGATAATGTTTTGAGCTTCAATTGATAAATCTTTATATGTGTGTTCATATAAGTTTAAACGTTAGTGTAAATAGAAAATCTTTTTGATATAAATTTAAACTTCAGTGTAAATAAAAAACTTTGACCTTTAGTTGACAACTATGTGCTCATATCATTTGCCTTTGTATAACAAGCATATCAATTTTGAAACATTTATATTTGCCTTTGTATAGCAAGCATGAATTAGTGGCCCTTGAGTCTTTGCATTTACATTTGAAAGGCATAGATAAACGAGCATATAAATCAGAAAGATTATGGGGGTAAGCAGTGTATACCATATTTTTAGTGTAGCAGGTGTATCGCACTAGAAAATAACGACACTTTCTATACAAAACAATCTAATCAATGTTCATTTGTACAGAAAGTGCCGTCACTTTCTGCAGAAGTGTGTTGCACATTTCTTTTTTCCAAAAAATATTTATGTTTGAATTAATCAAGAAAGATATTACACATTATCTCACGACATTAACTAAAAGTTTGGGATAATAGTTTTTTTTTTCTTTCTATCTTTATGTCTCATTTTGTTTACCTTCTGTATTTTAATTACTTATATATTGAAAAAAAAATAGAATAGTATATTTTTTTCAATTGACCCAATCAATTATGGGTAGAAGTAGTTAGACCACGTGGTTTTAGATGAAAAAGTCACTGACACTTTTAGATGATTATTTTTAACTATCAATTTTTTCACTATATCTATTTTTATTTTATATTTATAATTACATTGAATAAAAGTTTATTCTATAATTTGACAGTAATATCACTTGCAATACCATATTTTATAAATTATAATATGTATTAAAAGAATTTATGAATTAACTGATTAGTTTTATAAATAACGTGTAGATGATATATTATCAAATGATGAACAAGAAGGTCAACTATGTTTCTCTTTTGCTCATGGCTCTATTCTTGAAAATATTGATAGGCATGGTGAACTTTTGTTTTTTTATCGATGAACTAAATATTTGCAATTGCGCAAAGCGCAAGAGATTTCCCTAGTTATATAAAAGAATAGGCAATGACATCCTTTCACAAATTTAACATAATAAGTCCAAATAAAAAATGTCTTTTGAATTATTTTAGATATGACATATAATATATATTATATAGTAATAAAATAAACATAAATATAAATTTGGCTGTTTAAAAACTAAATAAAATTCTATCTATCTACACATTTTTATGTCAAACATATATATATATATATATATTCATAATATTTATGATATAATAATTTATGTAAGCCATCTATTATAATATATTAATCGGTATTTCGTATCACCACTAATATATGTTGTCACTTTATAATTATTGATAATATTAGATTATTATGTTTGATAAGTAATAATAATGTAAATTATAGTGTAAGTTATTAAAGAAAAATGTTGAATCTAGGATCCCGAGAGTGTTTTGATGATCACAAATTTGTAAGGAAATTTAATTTGTACTAATGAACTTGTTGAGTTAAATTTTGTAACAGGTTGATTCAGGTTCAGAAGTTGTTAGGTCGACCATAGCTAAAAGAACGGACGACCTATGCACACGAAAGACATTTCAGAAGAAGCATATGTGTGCAGCGGTCGTCTTAAGAATATAGAAAGGTCGACTGATATTGAAGAAGAATGTATGAGAAGTAGGATCAGAGGTTGACCGGTCGACCAGAGATAAAGGAAGGACGACCAGAGTAAAGGGCTTAACGGTAGAGGTCGCCCGACGATGAGAAATGGGCGACCGAAGGCAATACCTTTCAAACCAAAGATGGAGAACGGGCAGTCCTAGGAGAAGTGGACACCCAGAGAAGATTTAACCGAAGAAGGAGTCTTGGCTAAGAAGAGAAGAGGTCACCCGATGTTGAAGAGCGGACGACCGAAGATCTGAAGTTGAAGGCAATGGTCGTCCAAAGGGCTCAGGGTGGAGACAATGGACAACCAAAGCTGAAGACATATGGATGAGTGGTCGACCGCAGATTGAGTGCGGGCAACCAGTTGACATCAAGAGAAGACAAAGGACACCCGGAGTCTTGGTGAGAAGACGAGTGGGCGCCCAGGAGTTTGTCTGAACTGATGGGAGGCTGAGGATCGGGCGACCGCATGATTGGCGGATGACCGATGAAGTGTCAGAGGTCGTCCGGAGTCTTAGGAAGACAAGAGAATGTTCGACCAGGAAGTCTGACAGGAAAAAGAATGGGCGTTCGAGGAATCTGGCAGGAAGTCAGTGGACGTCCAGAGAATGTCTGGAGAAGACGGTGGACGTCCGAAGTTTCAGGAGGAAGCTTTGGTGGACGTCCAAGGTTCTCACTAGGTAGTGAGCGGACGACCAAAGTACTGACAAAGATAGGAGCGGACGTCCGAGGATCTCAGTGTTGAATGAGCGGACGCCCGGAGTTTCCACAAGGCCGAGTGGTGGACACCCGAAGGATTCGGGAGGAATAGTGGGCGACCACAGGTATGCCAGAGGTGCTGGCACGGGTCAAGTCGGTCGACCGATGGTGTAGTAGGCAACCGAAGGATCTTGACGACCCTTCAATTCCAGAAGTGGGGTCCGAGTGATTGAGGTGCAGTCAGCGGGCAGCCCGAAGTTTCCACAGAAGGGAAAAGTGGACGCTTAAAGGATTCAAGAGGAATCAGTGGGCGACCACAGGTGTGCCAGAGGTGCTGGAACGGGTCAAGTCGGTCGACCTACGGTGTAGCGGATGACCGAAGGATCTTGACGAGCCTTCACATCCAGAAGTGGGGTCCGGGTGATTGAGGTGCAATCAGCGGGCAGCAAGAGAAGTTGAAGGAGGTGGTGCACAATCAAGTCGGTTGACCGAAGGTGCCACGGGCGATCGAAGGATCCTGACATATCTTCAGTGTCAGGAGTGCACGTCCAATTGATTGAGGTGCAATCAACAGGCGATCAGAGCAGTTGAAGATGGAAGGTGGCACGGTGTCAAGCAGGTCGGCCACAGGTGGTGGCGGACGACCATTGGAGCTTGATAGACAGCTTCACTCGAGATTGGGCATCCAGGATGCTGAAGTGAAGTCAGCGGGCGACCAGAGATGAGTGGTAGTTGGTGAAGGTCAAGATCGGTCAACCGAAGATGAAGTGCGGGCGACCGAAGGAGCTTGACCGCACTCTTCAACTGGAGAGTGGGCGTCGAGGAGGCTGAAGTGAATCAGCG
>LTAE01001666.1:4376-52135 GCA_001647135.1 Pontederia paniculata | reverse complement strand
TATATATATATATATATATATACATAATCATTAGTAACATTTTTTTTATTTTTTATAAATTTCAACATTCATTTAATCTTTTCAAAAATCTACCGTTCATCTAGTGAACTCACTTAAAATATTTCGGACTCCGCCCCTGCTTACCATTAAAGCTATTACTGTTCATGCATGCCCACACATGAGCTTTAAATGGACTTGTTTATTAAACCACTTCAACAAGATCTCGGATGGATTCTTGTCCAGATACCTTAGTCTTATTTGTATAATATATAATTATATATACAGATATCACTGCGTATGATATAAGCTGATATTTAATGAGTTGTTTAAACTACATGTTGGATATGAAACAGAATCAATATGCCGTATTTGTTCCGTACTCCTTTGCAGAATGAGACTTCTTTGTTCCTTTTTCCTTTTTTGTTGTCTTTGCTGCTACAAGTTTCTACCCCCAGATTTGAAACCTGCCTAAGGACCCTTTCCTGGGCTTTGATTTCTATTCTATATATTTGTTATTCTCTAGATTTGGACTGTAGGGTTTTACAGATTAATTAGTTCAGGAAGGCTACCCGATTAAAGTTTTAGAGTTTCCTGTTGCGAACGTTTTCAATTCTTCACAAAACTAACTGTTTAGCCATGTACAAATTCTGCACCTGCCATCTCTGACCACTCAACATCAGCAAAAAAAGAAAATATGAACTTTCTTAACTAAAATAATCATCTTTCAGCAGCAAATTAAAACTGAATGATTCAGTTAATGTTGATCTACTGATTTCTGGATTTTCCTGGCTCTGATATTACATGCAAATATAAGTGTACTTATTGCTTAATCACCCTCTATCATCATAATTTCTGGTGCTTACTTCCTGATATCTTGTAGAACTAAAATGCATGCCAAAATCAAATATAAAAAGATGGCAATATGTCTAAGCCAACATCTAAATCTACAAGTGATTAGATGATATAAGATATCCACTTGAAGTCATAATTAATGTCCACTTTAAATGGTCATGCATACAGCAACGGAATTGCCAAGCACACACTCTTTTCTGCCCTTTAAATTAAACATCACAACTTTAATTTGTGAATAGTGATTTCTTTATCACATACATACATGTTAGGAATGAACTGTAAAGCAAAATTTCTTCTCTGTTTCTTTTAAAAGTACCCAATTTCCTATCAGAAGAAGATACGTATCTATCAGTTGCACCACAATTATAATTAATACATTTCCTGTTCAAAGCTAATACATGCACGTATGTAATTTGCATATGTGCACATAACAGGAGTTAATTCAGCTATATTTATGTAAATATATTTTTTTCATTTTCCAGGAAGAAGTATATACTATATACCCAAAGATTAGAACATGTCAAATTTTCAGACAGAATTAATGAGTACGTCCATCACCATCATAATTCATATGCTTCTTATAAGGTAGCAAACATGATCAGCACTTAGGTTATGTAACAAGCTGCATTTATATGACATATATGTATGCAACTCAAGAATATTCAAGAGGACATTCTTATAATTGGCTTGAAAGAGTACATGATGCACCTTGCTTAAAATCCACGCTCTACAGCCAAAAAAACAAAACCAGGTTCAATTCATATATATGAGAAGTATTTAATCAAAAAAATATTAACTGGATATAGAAATGGAGCAATTTAAAAAAAAAAACAGTTCTTTTTCTTCTTCCCTCCAAAACACACTTAAAAGTTGGTTGGCTACTAACTGCTTTAAATAGCACCAGGCCACAACCAGCTCTCTTTCAGAACGGTTCCTACACAGGCAGTTCTGGTCTCTCTCTTTTGTTTTTGCTGCTAAGGATAGGAAGAGGAGGTGATGGGGGTTCTTGGAGAGACCTTAACACAGATTCTGATACCCCTCGCCGCAGCCATCGGCATCGGCTTCGCCCTCCTGCAGTGGTTCTTGGTGTCCAGAATCAAGTTCTCAGTATCCAAGTCTTCTCCGGAGAACGGCCACAACGAGGTTGAGGAGGAAGAAGAGGGAGTGGACGGTCTGACGACAGTCGCCAAGTGCGCCGAGATCCAGAATGCTATCTCTGTTGGTGTGTGCTTAATTCTGCTAATTTCTTTCCCGGCCTCTTTACATTCAGTGCTGTTTTCACAAGAAATTAATTCCAAGTAGTCATCTTTTCTAGCGCAATTCAATCTCTCTCTCTCTCTCTCTCTCTCTCTCTCTCTCTCTCTCTCTCTCAAATTATTGTACATATCATTTTGTAGAGTACTATTCCAAATTATATAGAGCTAATGATGGCCTAGTTTATATATCAGAAATGTTGATTAGATACTACAGAAAAAAAAGGAAAAAACTTGAATACATATTTGGCTTGTAACCACATTCATAGCTGCTAATTCTTAGGATTTTCCTGAACAACAATATTATTCTTTCAGGGGCAACTTCATTTCTGATCACAGAGTACAAATACCTCGCCGTGTTCATGGTACTATTTGGTTTGATCATCTTCCTCTTTCTGGGCTCGGTTAAAAGCTTCAGCAAAAACAGTGAGCCTTGCACCTACAACAAGGACAAAATGTGCAAGCCGGCCTTGGCTAATGCTGTATTCAGCACCGTTGCTTTCCTGCTTGGTTCCCTTACTTCGGTTCTTTCCGGATTCCTCGGCATGAAGATCGCAACTTATGCTAATGCCAGAACAACTCTGGAAGCAAGAAAGGGCGTCGGACGAGCCTTCATTGCAGCTTTCAGGTCGGGAGCTGTCATGGGTTTCCTTCTTGCTGCCAATGGCCTATTAGTCCTGTATATAACCATCAATTTGTTCAAGTTATACTATGGAGATGATTGGGAGGGACTTTATGAATCAATCACTGGATACGGACTTGGTGGCTCCGCAATGGCACTCTTCGGCAGAGTCGGAGGAGGTATATACACCAAAGCAGCAGATGTGGGCGCCGATCTTGTCGGAAAAGTTGAAAGAAACATCCCGGAAGATGACCCGCGAAACCCTGCGGTAGTTCTTCAAGAACTCATTTCAAGCTGCATTGCATGATACTGCAGTATGATCAATTGTTAAAAACACCGCTCTGATACTGAAACGATTGATGCAGGTAATTGCTGATAACGTCGGTGACAATGTAGGAGACATTGCTGGAATGGGCTCCGACTTGTTCGGATCCTATGCTGAATCATCCTGTGCCGCATTGTTCATCGGCGCAATCTCTTCGTTCGGCGACGACCACAACCTCGCCGCAATGTCGTATCCTCTTCTAATAAGCTCAATGGGGATCATCATCTGCCTGTTTACAACCTTGTTCGCCACCGACTTCTTCGAGATCAGTAGCGTCAAGCAGATCGAACCTTCACTGAAACGGCAAATTCTCATCTCCACAGTGCTAATGACCGGGGGCATTGCCATTGTCAGCTACGTTGCTTTACCATCCAAGTTCACTCTCTTCGATTTTGGAAAAGAGAAGACTGTGAAGAACTGGTAAATATACATAATCAGGTGTCAGTTTCTGAATTCTCCAAATCATGCAGAAAACATAATTCTTGTGTAATGAAATGGCACGCGCAGGCATCTGTTCTTCTGTGTCTCGGTTGGATTGTGGGCAGGGCTTGTCATCGGCTACATCACAGAGTACTTCACTAGCAACGCATACAAGTAAGTTTTTTTTTCTTCTTTGCTGCTTCGACACCAAAAGCATGAATTTTGCTAAGACTCTTTTGCTGCATGATTTCTGTAATTTACAGACCAGTTCGGGCAGTGGCAGATTCATGCAGAACAGGCGCTGCAACCAACGTCATATTCGGATTGGCTCTGGGATACAAGTCAGTGATCATTCCCATATTCGCCATTGCCGCCGCCATCTATGTCAGCTTCAGCTTGGCCGCCATGTACGGCGTTGCTGTTGCAGCGCTGGGAATGCTGAGCACGATCGCCACCGGCCTCACCATCGACGCCTATGGACCCATAAGCGACAATGCCGGTGGCATTGCCGAGATGGCCGGGATGAGCCACAAGATCCGCAAGAGGACAGACGCCTTAGATGCCGCCGGCAACACTACTGCTGCCATTGGCAAGGTACGTACCGCAAACATCTTCTGCAAGCAGCGACTCGTGCACGCTCTGACATGATGTAAGATTCAATATTGGGCAGGGATTCGCGATAGGTTCGGCTGCGCTCGTGTCCCTTGCGCTGTTCGGAGCATTCGTGAGCAGAGCGGGGATCGAATCCGTGAACGTGCTGACGCCGCGGGTGTTCATAGGCCTGATGGTGGGGGCGATGCTCCCTTACTGGTTTTCCGCCATGACCATGAAAAGCGTCGGCAGCGCGGCCCTGAAGATGGTGGAGGAGGTCCGCAGGCAGTTCAACGCCATTCCGGGCCTCATGGAGGGCCGCGCCAAGCCGGACTACGCCAAATGCGTCAAGATCTCCACGGACGCCTCGCTCAGGAAGATGATTCCTCCCGGCGCCCTGGTCATGTTCACGCCCCTCGTCGCCGGAACTTTCTTCGGTGTTGAGACCCTCGCCGGAGTTCTCGCCGGCTCGTTGGTTTCTGGCGTGCAGGTACAGCAAACACGTTCTAAATGTATGCACATATTGCACGTACAGACAAGTAAAGAATCATATTTAACCGGATTAATTAATCTAATAAGATTCCGCAAACAGATTAAAACGAAAAGAAAAGATAAACAGATTAAATTAACTCTCATTTATTCTATATATTTATGACTAAATATCTATACAAAGCAACAGGGATATGATGATATGAACATGAGGTTGGTGAAGTTGTCGACCTCACCCAACTCTCACACATCTCCATTTCTGCATGCAGGTTGCTATTTCAGCTTCCAACACTGGTGGAGCTTGGGATAATGCAAAGAAGTATATAGAGGTAGGTTGTGTTACATGTACTTGGACCTTCAAGTGATCTATACATGACTATGAACAAGCGGCTTGCTAGAGCAACTAGAGCAAATTTATATCTATGATGTGATCTGAATGCTGGATCTTATGACTATGAAGTGTGTTTACTAGCTTGTTTGTCTAATGCGTTGGCACTGCAGGCAGGGGTTTCTGAGCATGCCAAGTCACTGGGTCCGAAGGGATCGGATGCTCACAAGGCTGCCGTGATCGGCGACACAATCGGCGATCCGCTCAAGGACACATCCGGGCCATCCCTCAACATCTTGATCAAGCTCATGGCCGTCGAGTCACTGGTGCTCGCTCCCTTTTTTGCCGCTCATGGCGGACTCCTCTTCAAGTGGTTTTAACGGCATACTCATGCCATGCATTACACCTTTCCTCCGGAACGGAGTTGCCAACTTAGTTTTATAACACTTCTCATGGTAGTTTGGTTTTCAACCTTTTTCTTCTTATTGCCTGGTAGCAAATGTGCTGAACTTGATTTTTTTTTCATGTAATTCGAAAAGGAATGCACACTTCCAATATTCGCCAAAGGGTAGCGCTGCCCCCATAGTTTTAACCATCAGCATCATTGGCAAACTCTGGAGTTACCGCAGACCCTTATCAGATCGCCAAATATTGGCGTCTAGTAGCAATTTCTACGCATGAAATATAAAATGATCGAAGATTTTGACCTGTGTAAACAATTCTCGAGGAACCAGCACAATATAAGTGGGAATAGAAATTATGCAAGATACCAAACATGACATAGCAAGCGAACATCTAACACCTGAATGCTCGAGAACTATAAATTGATCGAAGATTTTGACCTGTGCAAGCAATTCTTATATGCCATGATAAAGAACCAGCATAATATAAGTGGAAAATAAAAATTATGTAAGATACAAAACATGATATACCAAGTGAACATCTAACACATGAACGCTCAAGAATACAAGTTGATGAACAAGGAATTACCGAATTAGAATCTACAACATCAAAAAATGAACTGAAGGACGAAAAAACAAAAAGACAACTAAACACATCCCGTAGACAGTACAGACTCACCCCCGAAAGCTCCTCCAAATCATATACAATGTCCTCATTTCAAATTCTTATGTTTAACTAATAAATTACATTATTGATCCATCCTGTCACGATGAATTCAATATTAACAAAAAAAAGAGCTCTGACCAACGAGCAGAATGGTTATGCAAGTTTTAAACTGCAATGAAGACATCCACAAGAAGCTTCTAACAAATCTCGTTGCCTTTTTTCCTTCGATATTTAGCGTCCAAAGAAATTAATATCCTAGATGTTCTAAAATAACAAATAATGTAGGAGTCCAACAAAATTTTCGAGGAAAGGGACACAAAGTAGTGATCCAATCATTTAACTCGCAGGATGAGTGAAGTCATGGTTGTTTTTACAAGTGATGTGTTCTACACGGCTGCTTGATAGGTCTGTTTGCACAACGCTGCTGCCGGATTATCGTACTGGTTGAATAAACTAAAGCTGGCAGAAGATTGGACGTACAAATATTTGAACCGCATACTCAAATCACCCTTTGAGTATTACCTGGGGTTCAGCTTTTTCTACCTTCTGAATCAGGAAAACCTGCCATATTCTGCTTTAGTTCACTCATGTACCAAAGATAGTACACTCAAAAAATAACCAAATATGTTCATCGTACTGAATATGGTTCTGAACCAGGAGCATCCTTGCCATTCACAACCCTATCAGGTGGAGGATTGTCGAGGGATGCTGTAGGACAGTCAGTACCACTTGAATGTCTAATATCTTTAGGGTCCGACTGATTAATAGGTGCATGGGAGCTCGCTGATCTCTCTTCAGTACTTGAACTGAATTCACCATTATCTGTTGCAGTCTTAGAGCCACACAAAGGTAACCTCTTCGAAGACGAATTGCTGTTGCCGCAGTTAGGAACCAAAGCAGCGACATTTACCCGTACATCCAGCTTTTGTTTTTTTGTTACTTCAAGCTTCTCATCTTTGCTGTCAGAAGATAACTTACGTTTGATCTTTGGTAAGGAATCATTGTCATCGATGTCAACAGAAGCTTCAGGCTTCTTTGGTGGTGGGTTATAAGCCTCCTCGTCGTCGTCATCATCATAATCAACAAGTCCAACAGATCCAGGCCTAAAATATATAAACGCATTATCCACCAAAAAAAAGTATAAACACGTTACTTTTCAAAATAAAAGTATATACACATTAAAAATGTCAACTATATATGATAAAAGCAAGAATTTTCTATCGAGTCTTGAAATTCCACATTTTATATCACATGTTTTTAGGTGAAAACTCACTAAATGATGATGTTTTTTTTTCTCTTTTGAGAAAGATAAAATGAGAAATGTAGAAATGCACAAGACAATTTTTACCAAATGAAAATATGATGCCGAAAGATACCTCGCAGGTAGACAATTAGCTTTTATTCCATTAGGCAAAGCTTTTCGTGTATTTTGGTTCCGTGACTGAGGTAATTGCCCAGCAGAGTCATCTTCATCACTGAAAGTAAAACTGTACAATTAGAAACTTATATTTCAAGTCTACGACTATCATACTTAAACACCATGATAGTTACTAAAACTTACCTGTCCTCGTTAAAGTAATCTTCCTCCTCCTTTTCAAGAGTACGCTCTTCCATCTTTTTACGGGAATCGGTAATGGCACCAATGTTCTTAGTCTCAGGATTGTCTGTTGTCTGCTAAGAAATCAAGATACCAGAAATTAGGATCTAATTCAACATTTCCCATCATATCATAAACTGGTCATCTAGATACACATACCTGGTCATATTTGATTTTCAGACCCTGAATAGTAGCTAGAGACTGAAACTTCAGTAGCTGATCCCAGAAACTTTCAACTATGTACATGACCAGAGATTTATTATCCTACACAAATTACAATATAGGTGAAACAAGACTTTAGGTGGGTGTGGGGCCGTAACAGTAACAAAGAAAAGAACAAATTCAATGAACAATACACTACCTTACGAATATGCTCCAGAAGTTCTAAAACTCCCGAATGCAGCATATTATACCGATTGCCATTCTCAATAAAAGCCTCAATGATTGGTTTCAAGAGGTTGTTCTTGACAATATGGCGAACAAGTTGTTCATCCTGAAAATAAAAGATTGATGAATATCTTAAGAAGATATAGTACTTAAAAGTGAGGGACTTTTTGACAACATTTATTTAAGCATGCACTAAAGTAATATGCAATCAAACAGAGAATTGTGTCTCAAATCATATAATTTTACAGTCCAAGGTCAACTCAAGAATATTCTAGCAAACTACTTTATCTGGAAGTAAGATTAAACTGTAAATTCCTATAGTCATCTTGCTACAAATCAAAAAGACTAAAAGCTGACGCTGATCTGGGTACAATAAAAGATCTGGGCACCTAATTCTTATGCAACTGGAGATCACCCATGTCTGCTGTTCAAATGAATCGTACATCCAACTTATTATCTGATGGTCAACTTTTACATTTGTGGACAACTCGCTGCTCATGAGCCATTCATTCTCAACTCAATTTTCTATTTTTAGAGGGATTCTCAGCTCAAGTTGGGTTCTACTCGAGCTTGCTAGATTCCATAATGACAGAATAATTAAGCTACGACCCAAGTAATTATAGGCTATCAAAAAGTATATTTTTAGAGTTAATTTTAGCCAGCAAATTAATGAGGTCGACTATCCAATTTTTTGCAAGGCTTTAGTTTAGGCATTTTCATCATAAAGATCATACAATGGAAATAAACTCTACTTTTTTGGTGAAGGAAAATTAATTCCAGGAATCCAGCCTCATATCATAGAACAGGATGAAGGGAAAAACATAGTTGCTTTCTATCTCTTATCTTTTTTTTCTGCTCATGTTTCTCCCATGTCAGTCTCCTTGATTTGGATCCTCTACCTGAAGGATAAACCAACCATCTTGTTTCATTTAAAATGTTCACCAATGATCACAACATTAGTGATCAAGCATTTAACGTCTCAACATGGAGCCTCATTTTTCTTCTTCTTTGCAATAGAGCACCACTTGACTCATGACGCAGCGAAAGAAAAGAAATCCAGGATAGATTGAAACGACCATTTCTGAATTTAACTCCTGACACAATGAAAGATGTTCTGAAATGGTATACAAGAACTCCTCTGACCCGCTGCAAAGATCTGCTAAAAGGGATGCCGATGTAGCCGGTCCAGGCAGATGAAAATCAACTAATTAATCTCCAAGAATCAACCAGCACCTTGGAAATAATCCAAGGTCAAGAACGTGAGAACGCAAACTAAAGATCCAGAAAAACTCTGACTTGGAAATTTAATTAAAGAGATAAAAACTTTCCCAACTCTCAACAGTCGGGCAATATAAAATTTCAGAACTAACAATCTTATCTGAACTAAGACTCTTATCAAACTCACTAACAATCTTATCAAAACGAGGACTCTTATCAACCCTAACAGAATATAAATTAAAAGAATAGGTTCTCCGAATCTGAAACTAAATCTCATCCGTGGAGATTTTCATGCATGCCACCAGAATTCTGCACAACGACATTCTCCTCCATCACATTGATCAGGATTTACATCAACTCGTCCATAGTCATTGAGAATTTTCTTCCTTACCATTCGGAAGTTGACAACCCTTCCCCAAAAGATAATAAAACAGAAAAGAAACACTGGACGTGCATCACCAAGTTAGTCAGCCTGTTCATTACTGTTATAGACTCTACATTAAAACTGCAACTTTTTTTAGAAGAATTGCAACTTATTTGTCCGAGATTTTCTCAATTGATACTTTTTACAATCTTGAGGGATATTCACTTGAATATTTTGATTCCATTCTCTTGAAGATTTAGATATGTCTAAAATATTTTTTGTTATTTTCATCAAACCCTCCTTTTTATGGTTAAACTTGGAGAATTCTAGTGTCGTAAAAAGGTCATTGGAAATGGTCGTTTTCATTGACTTCTTCTTCTTGTGAAAATCCATATTTGAAATTTACAAGACACTGATTGGCTGATTGCTAGGAGGCAATTAAATTTTACACTTGTAAATGAGGCAAACAAGAGATTGGACCCACACAAAAAACCAACCATCTCAAAAGCTCAACTAGACAATAATGTAGCACGAAACAAATGTTCATTCTGCTTGGATCTGAAACTAACCAGAAATAAACAGAGCTCAAACACCCTATTCTTAGCATGATAACAGAACCCAATTGCCTAGTTACTTAGTCGATCATTTCTCCTTACTATAAAAAACCTAGTTCTTTTGAGGAAACAAAAGACCTACATGCAAAACTATTTTGTCCGGTGGAGTATAGAAGTCAGATCAATCAGCATTGTATCATTCACCCACCCCATGAGGAAGCATTTAACATGTTTTGAGGATGGTTTTAAAACTAATGTTCAACACTAATTCATGTACTCACATTGCGAGATATTACAGTGCGCATAAAACGAACAGCTGCCACCACTAGATATCTCTCTTTTCGACGTGTTAAGAACAAGATCTTTTCTATAGCATTGCCCATAAGAAAGTTGCTCCTACAAATATAAAAGTAACAAGTATAATCATCAGCAAACATAATTAACCAATGGACTTATAGAGAAAGTAGAAATTTCTCACTTTATCTTGTATGGATGGTGGATGACACAAAAACAAAGCAGTTCGCAGATGTTTGATAAAATTTCAGGCTTAGTCACGCCTTGATATTTAGCTCCTACACCAGCAGTATATGACTTGGCAGCTACCAACGAGAGATGTCTTGGAGGACAAGAGGCTGCAATAACATCTACTAAATGATCGAGATGCTTTTCATAGAAGATCTCAATAATGGTGTCTCTCTGCATTACATAATTTTCATGAGATTTTAGTTGGCAAATTAAGAAATAACTAACTGAGAAACAATAAGAAAAGATCAAGGACAAGACGACCTTACAAGCTACTTTCAGATTTCCAACAATCACACCAGGAAAAATTATCAAATACAAATGAACATTCAATTTTTACCTGCATCAATAAACCTGAATAGGTCGGAGATACCAAAGGCAACACAAGAAACCAAACATAAATGTCAAAATTGATATAGACTAATAATAATGGTCTATCACAAATAAAAAAATAATAATAATGGTGCTTAACTATGAAGATTTATCATAGTTTTTGAGCCTCTAACGGAAATTCTGGTTTAGGAATTCTAATCATCGAGAGGGAAAAGAGTTTTTTCAATACCATTACAAGAACGAAATTCTGAGACATAGTCAGAAATAACAAAGCAAAAAGACAGAAAAGGAGTACATTGAATATCTACAGTAACATGTAAAGTATCAACACAGCAAGCTCGAGATACTGACGACGGTTCATTTTCCATTTTACCTAAGTGGACAACAATACATATAAGCACATCAGCATTGAATCTTGACATAGTATACGCAACATGTTTCTGACCATGTCAGTGTAACACGTCTTTGTTTAACATATTACCCATTTTCATGCAGTAAAAGTGAAAGATGAACTAGCTATTGTCTCAATTAGCAATACGAAAACAAAATCAAACTTATCTAGATAGTTTTATATACTAGTATTAACAAATAACGCTGCTGTTTAAAGTAGCTTACTTTTTCATTTATGAAGTAAACTGTAAATAAAGCAAATTTAAAGTGTTGATCGTGCAAGGGATGCCAACAATAATATGCAGTCATGAAGGACATCAACACTATTCGGCTCAGAAAGATACTTAATCCATAATATGAAGCATAAACTTTCAATGGCCAGTAATTACTCTCCGCTCGAACACATTAAAGCTTGTTAAAAATAACTTTCACTATTTACCAAGCCAAAGGAACAACTAGATGCATGAGAATAAATTAGACAACAATGACTTTAAAGAATATAAGATGAAATATTAATGGTACACAACTAAAGCAGGCAAAAGCGCAGGAAACCATGAACGGAAGGATATCATTCCTGTTAATAAAAATTTTGGTGAAAAAACAATTAAAAATGTAGCAAAAATAAGATCCCAAGATTTGAATTTGAAAATTGAATATGTAAACCTTGAGGCTTGGCATTGTGAAACAACAATTGCAAAATGCCACCAAAAATGAGCTGCTTAAAGAAAATGGGGTATGACCGTATGTGTATGACAACTGAATATGCAAGTATTTAGGTGTAAACCTAAAAAAAAAGTAGGTTTAACTCAAAAATAAAATGTGCATCATCAACATAGCACTTATGAATGCGAACCAGCCATCCTTAGATGTACAAACTTCCGAAGTTTAAATTGACCCATTCATCCTCGATGAGTGGCAATGCAAAATAATGAAATTTTCACAACATTTCATTCCAACTATAGTCCTTGTGATACTGACATGGTTAAAAGCAAACCATAACTTCATATGTGGATGAAAGCTGAATCTTTGCCATAAGAAGACCAAAAGAACAAAAAGAACTTTTGCATGTGGATGACACCAAGCTTCAGTTCAAGGCAATAGCTTGTTAAACTGAAGCAAAAATCAAGTCTTCCAAATTGTTGTTCGCACATGGTATTGTCCTGACTAACATTTCAAAATAGATTACATATAGCAAACAAAGAGGAAGCAGAATGCACCCAGACCTGACTTAACATCACTAACAAAATTCAGACTGAAAAACAAGAATTCTTTGTGACCATTTACTATAGAATTTTTTGACATGCCTCCAAGTAGGCCATTAAGAAGATGATCTCTAGGATTCTTTTTGGAAACAGAAGATGGAAGATGAATGCCAGATTTTGCCTGATTAACATGTGTATAATGGGAGATAACCAAAAGGAAGAAACAATTTCACCGAAGGCACATGTGGCCATCCATACATGTATTCAACATTGAGATACAAAAATGTTTCCATGAAGTACTTAGGTTGATTATTCGTGATCATGTGATGAAAAAAGAAACAATTTAATACCTGCATCCCAGCAGTATTATAGGAGTCCAATAATATACGAATAATTTCAAGGAACTGACAATGCATATCCTCCCCGAAATCAGTTGTCATGCCCTTAACCTGGAAAAAAATGAAACCTCACATAAGAACTTCTCAAGAGAGCAAGCCTTTAGCCTCTCAAGAAAACAAAGGTTTTTTATTTGAGAATTTTGAGGCGATTCTATTAAGCAATAGAAACCAACAGCAATATGTACAAAGAAATATACTCCACATACATGAAAGAAAAATGAAGGGGCATAAAGAAAAGCAAGCCCAAGGGGAAACAAAAGTCAGACAAAAAGGATTCACAGTGTCTCATCCCAGTTTTGAACTAAAATAGCAAGAGTGCAATAATTTCTGGATAACATAATTAGCAAGCGAGAATTTTCTTAGTTAGCACATACTAATAAAGTTGATATCTTAGTTTTATGAAAATAACTGAATCAAACATTAGTACCTGAAGTATTCTTGTACATACATTTGTAATTATTTAGAGCAAAGAAAGTTAATAAACCAAAGGAGACAATAGAAATTGGTGGAAATTGACCTTCGAATGCTTGTCCTGATGTTATTATGGGAACAATACAAGATAATGCAACATTGAATATTGAAGTTTTTCGATGGATTAGGTTGGATGAAGTCACTGGATAAATGCAATACATAGTGCAAAGAGAATTAACAAAAAAAAAGCATGGATACAAAGCAGAACGTAGAGCCAACACTAAGATGTGACATAATTAATTGGTCCACGTGAATGACCTCTTTTACAAGATAAAGGCTATCAATAAGCATATTTACTTCCCCAGGGGTCAACCATGTTAAAATCACAAAAAATTGAGAAAGCAAAAGAGTATTTGTCACAATTCTGTAAGACTATGCTCTCTCAAAAAGAAAATTTCTGTAAGACTATGAGAAACTTGATGAGAAATTAGACAACTTAAGAGACCAGCCAATATGCTGATCCTACAAACATCTAAATTTGAACCAAGTACAAACTATCATGTGCAAGATAAAAATAGGTGCTTTGAGAAACCAAAAGAAACAAAAGATAGGTGCACAAATAAAAGAATTGAGATAAATGGACCAAATGGGCAGAAGACATTAGCCGGCCATAGATCATGGACAAGTTAAAGGGCACACTACATGCTTAGATATCCAAGCAGCCAAGTTAAGGCATCCACGATGCACAACATTCTTGTCATTTTGATCGGGCGAAAGTTATGCCATGCTCATATCTTTCACAAAGTAAAAAAAAAAGAACTCTTTGGAAACATATACTATAAAAACATGTATATGTTATTCAAAAATGAACAAACAATATCTTACTTACCAATAGACCAAGAAGGGAACTGCCCTCTTGCTGAACTACATATGACCTGAGCAGATTAGCATCTTGGTTAAGAAAGAGAATAAGGATGTCTGTCCTGCATTACCCACAGAAAAGTACATCAGCAATGATATAAATAGAGACCAACATAAGAGTTGAGTTACTTACAACGAGAACAAACACAGAAGCAAATAATTACCCTGCAGAGACATGTTTTCGATTGTGGCTCTCCAACATATTTGTAATAATACCAAATATGCCTTCTGTAGCAAGATCCCTATGGTGGACAAATAATGACAGGTGATTTATAAGTACATTGTTCATAGCAGAATCAGATTGACGCATGAGTCACAACCAATCTATTTTCACATTGTGAAAGCATCAAGATTTCATGTCCAGACCCCACACTTCCTAGATTAAAAATGAAAAGTAGACTCCAAATTTCTCTAAAAAAAAAAGTAGACTCCAAATTAAATAA
Source organism: Pontederia paniculata (assembly GCA_001647135.1). NCBI lineage: Eukaryota > Viridiplantae > Streptophyta > Magnoliopsida > Commelinales > Pontederiaceae > Pontederia > Pontederia paniculata. The sequence continues at coordinate 37,447 of LTAE01001666.1, read as the reverse complement.
TGTATTGTTTTTTTAGAGGGATGAACTAATGTATTGGTCTTATTTAGTTATCACTGGCATGAAATTCTTTGTTCCAGTTTCATTTCAATTTCTCGAAAAGGCTGAGTGAACCCAAGCATATCCTTGCTGGAAATATTGTCAAAAAAGTTACCCTGGATGAAAATTTATCAGAGAATCATACAAATAATTAGATATTTGGTTTGAATGGTAAAAGATCCAAACTGCGATATTCTTTTTCAAGTGCTCCAAGTTCTTGTTGAGCATTCTAATAGAAAAAAAAAATTGGAGTATTCAGATGGAAAATGGAACTGGTAATGCAACTATGTCCAAACCTCAAAAATCTGATCTTTTTTAGAATTTTTAGTTACCTACAATTGATAAATATAACTAGTATTTCAACAGCTGAACTATTGATGCTCCTTGTGCACACACATGATTCATAGCAAGACACATACATCTCAAAACAAGCATGAAATGAACTATGCAAGGACAAAGAATATGTCCGTCAGAAGAATAAAAATAATTAAGAAACAATAAACTATATCAAAACAAATAACTGAAAGGACACAATTTCAAACTGTATGTCAAAATGACAAATTGCAATGAGTAAAAGCTTATATGAGCATAATAAGATACCTACCGAAACAGCCGCAATTGTTGACCTATCTGTAAGCTTTTACTCAGAGAACAAAATTCATGCAAGAACAACACCTGTCCAAGAGGAAAATGCAATGCACGCTGATGTCAGATTAAATAAATGGCAAACAGGAACAAAATACAGAATATTTAATTATTATTTCGTTTAAGGAGACCAGTTAACAATGCAGGTAAAGTGCAGACACATTCCAAGAAACAAAAGATGGCAACAAAAAAGACAAAGAATATGAAGTAATCATATCCTCTATGTCAGTTGAAATTCTTAGTCCGTTTTTCAGAAAATAGAATGATTAATAAATAACGCACATTTAGATGGTTTTCACACTACTCTTCCAAGTGCTAGATTGAATTAAAGATGTATTTGCACACTCTAAGATAATAGCTTCCACATGCCATATTAGTTGACTGTTGACAGTATCTAATACCCTAGTCATGCCTTTTTTGAAAGGAGTATCCTAGTCATGCTAAACATCCAAAAAGGAATTATCTTAAGAAGAGGAAATTATACTACCAAATCCTCTCTTGATCCGGTTGTACTGGAGGTTGATCTCATTCTCGCAAATAGTTCTTGAATAAATGATGCATCATCTTTCAATGAAGATATAACCTACAAGAAATCACATGTTATTGCCTGCACAAGAATCAGGTAAGCAAAATTATAAGTTTAAAGAAGAAAAGAGTTTGAAATTGCTTACAGCGGCATTATTTGTATTAATAATCATATTAAGACTAGCTATTGTCGCCTCATCCAATACCCTCGGCAAAATGACATCCTAAAAGCATTAAAACCCAATAAGCATAATCTAGAATCAAGTGAATGATAAACTGAACTTATCAAGCAATTAATTACCTTGATATAACCAATTCTGTAAGTTTGATGTATCCTGGAAAGTATAGAAGAATCTTTGATGGGTATAGCCTGCAAGAGTATTAAACATTAAAGTCGCAATACACAGGGGACTTGATCCTGATGGATTATAACTAGCTGACCTCCTTGAAAACGACGTGTTCTTTAAGGAAAGCACGATGCTGCTGCACTCGAGGAACATCATGATCATCTGCCAGAAAGTACTAATGATCTCATTATTTCTTTAACGCATCAAGAACGTAAAGAGCTCTAAAAATGTTTGCTACATGAAACACTAGCCTACGAAAGGAGATGTCACCAACACATCATTTCATGAGACACTGCCGGAGATATATATCAATTGTAAATAATAATAGAAACTTAATTTTATTTATTCCATATTAAACATTTTCCCCTAAAGAACAACTTATAGCATCAATGTGGTCATGAATACAGATCATCTAAAAATACTTCAGTTTGAGCTACACTACAAGGATATGATGCAGAACAAAGAAACTGAAGCTGTGATAGTATAAGTTAAGTGGCATTAAGACACTGACTTCAGAGCATTCAAGCAGTTAACAAATTATTAACCTTATGGACATAACATAAAGTTGATATGGTTTTCTTTAGGGGTTAAAATTGATATAGTTAAACCAATATATTGAACATCATTAAATAATATGGCAAGAAATCTCGAATTCAGTATTCAAATTGCAGTAATCAAGAAACCTTGAAGATAATAATACTCTGAAGCACATTTCACATGTAAGGGAAGGACGACTAATATTTGTGTTAGACATCCATCCATGTTATGTCAAAAAGGTTATTATCAACAAAGGGAGTTGCCTCCATCCATGTTATGTCAAAAAGGTTATTACCAACAAAGGGAGTTGGCTCAATTGGCAAACAGACTGAGTTAAAGGATTGGGATGAGGGGCAAGTAGTCCTGAGTTCGAACCCCAACACAATCTAAAACAATCAACAAAGTCCTGAACTAATGTATGCTTCTATAGGAAAAGGAATACCAACGCTGCGTTTGGGAATGGAACAGGAGCCGAACCAGCTCCAGTTCTGTCTGGATCCCCAAACAATGTGACGTTTGGGGGGAACCGGACACAGAACCCATCGTTGGAACCCCGGGTCACGTCTCCGGTTCCGTCCGGTTCCCCAAACAATGTGACGTTTGGGGGAACCAGACACAAAAACCGTCGCTGGAACCCTGGTCCCGTGATCCGGGGTTCCAACCTCCGGTTCCTGCTCGAACCCGACGGTTCCATTTGATGTTAAAACAAAAGGCAGCATTAAATGCTCCCAGTTGGCAGCATTTAATGCTGCTGTATTTTTTAAAAAAAATCCTCTTATTTTTTACTCAAATTTTAAACAACATAAAACTATTAGTTATCTTACTATATTTTTTAATTGATGTTTTCTAATAATTTCATAAAATTAATTAACTATATCATCCATTATTTAAATTATATTTATTATCTTACATTTAATTTATAATAATAATTTACTTATTAGCATAGTTTTATTTTTTTAAAAAAATAAGCTTTTATGAAAATATTTAAAATACCATTTAGTGAGATTAATTTTATATTAGTTAGTAATTGTTTTTTAATAATTTTAACCTGATTAACAAATTATTATTATTAAAATATTATTTATTGAGATCAATTTTATATTATTTAGTAATTATTATTCTTTAATAATTTAATAGATATTTAAAAAAACTATAAGATTATTCATTCATGAGATTAATTTATATTACTTACTATAATTTTTAAATTCAATTTTTTTATTAAAAGAATATTTTATATTTCCGGTTCTCATTTTTTATCTAGACACCCTTAGAACATATCTATAATCATTACATTTTAGTTCATCCAAACACAATTAGAACTAATCTATCAAATCAAAATATTCATTAGAACCCGGAGACCCCTTGGTTATGTTGCCAAACGCTACCCAAATGACCTGACAGGTAATATAGAACTTGTCGGACAATAATCGGACACCAAGCTAAGCATTATACATAAACGGGATTGTTATAGTTGGAGTAAAACATTATGAAGTATTTCGGCAAAGTTCCCAACTTCGACGTATTCATAGAAATTATACGATAAAGAAAGAAATCCACTAGAAAAGATTCATTATCTAGCCCAAAATACTTAACCAATGGTTTATATCATGATATGCCAACTGAACTATATTCTCAAGATAATATGTAAAAAAAGAAATCCACTAGAAAAGGTTCATTCTCTAGCCCAAACCAATGATTTATACAATGATATGCCAACTGAACTATATTCTCAAGATAATATGTCATCAACTATTTTAAATATTTATATATAAATGTTATCAACTACAAGGCTCATTTATCAAATAGTTTTTTTTTAGCGATCAAATAGTTAAAAATGTAACTTCTTTCTAAATATGTGAAAGATGTGAAAGATGGGTTCCTTTTGCAAAGACTAGAAAATATTGATCTACATTACTAAAAATATACAAATGCATATAAGCTACATATGCCATCCAGATAGCAAACACTAACAGACAAAAGCATGCACTGAGAAAAATAGGATGGAACGATAACCTACATTCAAGAGAACCAATGATGTCCAATATATATTCATCAGCAAATATTCTCTCAAAAATCTGCGGGCAATTTAGGGAGACTGCAGATCACCAAGAAATATTGATAGTTAGACTTATCATCGAGCAATGAATATAAAAAATGATACATTGTTCATCAATGAAACAACTTATTTCTGAAATAAAATAAAAAAAAACTTACTAATTCCTTTCACCAATCTAAAAATCATGCGCAAACCATCCATGTTCTCCAAGTCTTCACACATTCTAAAAAGGTCTATTAACTTTGGAAAAAACTCCTGCTGCACCCCCATAGTCGAAAGCATTTGATAATAGAAGATAGTCAATAGGAATATGAGAAAAAGTTTATTAACCAAAGTCAGACACTTACATCCTGTAATATCAACTCTGCGACATGCATTTGGTCTGTAATGCCACATTCAAGTACCATCTGTAGATAACAATAGCAAATAAGCCAAGGCTGAGCCTTTGTAAATATAAAACACAGAGCACAGGTAGTCTATAAGAAACGATAAACACCCTCATGATCGTCTCCTCAAAAAAAAAGGCCTCATGATTGACCAGCAAAAGTTTTTTTAAAGAAGCATCCAGAAAAGTTTAAACCATTAGCTACAACATTACAGATCATGGGCCAGAAGAAAGTTGATTCAGATGCAACCCTAAATAAGTTGTTGGGTGTGTTGTACACAATAAAATGTCATGATCATCATTAACCGCATTCAGAAAAAAAAAATTGTGAAAGATCAAACAAGAATATTGTTTGGCAGGATACCAATTCATACCTTCAAAATTAACGGGAGTGTTGATAGTTCAACAGCTGGAAGGTCTCTTAACTCGTTGTTGATTGATCGAAATGACTCATCTGCAAACATAAATGGAACTGCACAATTACACAAAGACAACTTCACAGGTTTAATGTGGCAGCATATTTTTTCTTCCCATCAGAGTTATTTCACTAGGCTACATGGAATATGTCCAAAATAACAGGCACAAGAACCTGATGCAACTCCATATATAAAGACGTGGAACTCCAAACTCTTTTTTTATTGATATAGAACTCCATCAAACTTCAGAAGCCTTGACTACTGAAATTTATCTAAGGTGCACAAAATCAACATGAAGACAAACCAAATAGCATTTCAACTCAAAGTGATCCAAATATTGCAAGCCTCATTTCACTCGTAATTGATACAAATCATGTAACCAAATTGCTGCTTATCTACAAGTTATATTTTTTTAGGATAAATTCCGTCTCAAAAAAATTATATTTTCTTAGTTCGATCGAGTTCTTTATCACATGATCATGAAGTTTAAATCATAACCTTATTGATTTCTCAACTAATTCATCTACCTTTCTCTAAAAATTAAAATGTGTTGATCATTTAATAAAGCAAGGCATCAGGTTTAACTTGAACTATAAGGTTTCCAAAGTGAATAAGAGCTTCCTGAATGTTCCTAAAAAATTCCGACCTGCCGATTCGAACCAGCGACTTAAAAAAACATCCTAGTGTTGTCTGACCACAAAAGCTAAATTCAAAGAAAATTCATATAAAGGAAAAGCAAAAATGAGAAACGATCAGTTACCATTAGATTGCAACGCTGCACTAGCTTCGAGAGATTCTAGTGCCGGACGAGGACCAATCTCAAGATCTACCAAACACCATGCATGAGTAAGAATAAGTTGCACATGGAAAAGATACAACATCTAAATTGATGATGATTACCTCCGAGATTACTGAAATGGATATCTCTTTGAACGCCACATATTTGATCCCTTGAAAACGAAGACAAATGAGAACCAATAGTTCGTTATAACAATGAAGCAATAGATGTTTGCAAAAAAAATGAAATACCATATATATGAGCATCCAGTAGTCTCCTGGAAACTCAATGCCAATTCTGTAGATAGTTCTGGGTCCCTCCACGAGATAATTGTTTCTTGATAAAAATAATAGCAATAATTTCAGTCATTTATCACTGAGTTATAAGTCTGAATAATACTATGAAATACAAATATTTACCTTCTTGCCTTCTGTAGATATCATTTGAACAGATGCGATGCAGAAGTAAATGTTCGTTATCCTCCTCGTCAACAACAACCAAACCAAGATCCTGACACCCCTAAACCAAAAAAAGGAACACAATCAATTAACAAGCTTATTTGATTCAAAAAGAATAGGAAGTGAGTTGGAAAATGCAGAGGACGTGACATTTTTTTTACAATAAAAAGGATGAGTAGCAATATTTGTAGCCATCCAGTTGTGTTGAGAAAGAAAGGAATATCGATGAGTGACCAAAAACTGTACAGTACCACCCCAAAAAAGTGTTAAGGTCCTTGCTCAGGATCTTCTTCCCCCGGTTACCTCCTGATGTATCACCAAATCATAGTATCGCGCTACATTTCCTAACCAGCGTGAAGAAATGACAAATTATGTTTTCGGAATAACATCTAGTCTACCAAAAATAACACTGGCCCTTTGCAACCAAATAATCCAATAAACTACCAACATGATCACTCGATATCACAAGATAATTGGCCAGAGATACTGGGGAAATCTTAATATTTAGAACTAGTTCTTTTTTTCCCCTGAAGAAAGATGTCTATTTTAGAGTAATATGCATCCATTTTTATTGATTGAAGTCATAAAATGTAAGCGATGTAATTAAAATGAATATCATAACCTAAGTAAAAAGCACTAAAGGTCATGCCCTGAAGTGTTTTTTACTGAGGTTATGTTATTCATTGTAATTACAACAGTTACATTTATGACTTCAATCGATAAAAATGATTGGCTGGACACGCCGTGACCACCAAGCTCATGAGCCAACACCCGATTCTGTCATGTGCTGTCCCAAAATGAGGCAGAGTGTGATTGATTCAACACATTTTTTTTGGACCGATGGGTTCATATAATAGACCCCACGAGTTTACTCGCGATTTTGACAACCTTGATCGCACAGAAGAGGAGCTCCCTCTTCTTTGTGCAATCAGAAGAGGCCAAGAGAGAGTGGGAGTAAGGGAGTGAGAGGTGAGTAAACCAGCGGTTGTGGTGAACAGCAGTGTTGACAGCATCTTGGCCACGATGAGGCGAACAGCAATAATGGAGCGAACACAGCATCCTTAATTCCTACTTCTCAGAGGAAGATTAGGGGACCCACTAACCTAAGTGATACATAAAAATGATTGGCTGGACGCGCTGTGTCCACCAAGTTCATGAGCCAACACCCGATTCTGTCATGTGCTGTCCCAAAATGAGGCAAGAGTGTGATTCAACACGGTTTGACTGGTGGGTTCATAAAATAGATCCCACGAGTCAACTCGTGATTTTGACAACCTTGTGTGTGATCAATCTCAACTCGCCAGCACCAAGCAGTCTCTCTTGTGGGCTCTGCTCACGAGCAGAGACTGTTCACAAGCAAACTGATGTAGAGCAGTCTATCCTCTGCTCGTGCTTGTGCTCATGAGAAACTGTTTGTGAGCAGTCTCTGATCCCAAGCAAACGCCCCTGCTCATTGACAGACAAGCCGCAGGGTGAGCCTTTTTTATTAACACTTAGTTTTATTTTCAAAATTAGATTTTACATTGTTCTCGGTTTAGCTATATTCTATAGTACTTTGAAATTAAAATTTGGTAGAATCGGGAGTTGTGCTACAATCCCATCTTTACATGTTTACCTGACCTTTCAGTGTCAAGACTGATTTATGAGTTCGACAACATTAACCTTTACAACTCCTTTTCATCTCAATGAAAGGAATGAACCATTTGTTGCATAGATACTGATATTCAATGCAGCCAACAAAACCTAGATCACTTGATAAAAAATTTTACCCGTGTCTATCATGGCAGAAAATTGGATCTGCATCTTAATCGCAAGCTTCATAGCATAGATGTTAATTCATATGTGAATATCACTGATCTAGCTCACCCTTAATAGGGTGGCAGCTTTTAGTGGTTAGTACCAAATCAGCAGATCAAGTACCACAAGACAAGTCACTGAACAACTAATGACTATTGAAAACATATATACAGTTGGGCATACATTATCGTGGACAGAAGAGGGAAATAAAGGTAAATTGTCAGATTTGAACCTCCATATAGTCAACTCGGACATGCCCAGTTCCTTGATCATCCCATTTTCCATCATCATTTAGACGATAAACCTTAACACGCTGAAACAGTTTAAGATTAGTCAACTAATACATCAAGCAGCAGTAAGTAAAAGAAATTGGAAACTGAAAGTTACAAAGTTGCAAGAATGAAACCATGAAGTATATATACAGAAGTTTTTTTTTTCAAATACATTGAATGATTGAAGAATATTGCAGTTCAAGCAAGCACATGGAAGACTGGTTAATGACATTATAACCTCAGTGAGAAATAAAAAATATGTCCCATCATTTTAGTATTGTTCTTTTGCAGTATTTATGTGCATGCAAAAGTGACCCAACTTGACAAATGTCATTGTCATTAATCTGCTGTCTGAACCTCTTAACAAAATTAATCAACATCAAATTTTCTAGTGAAAAAAAAAATATCTATATATATATATATAGAAACTCCGCCTATGTTTATAGCCGGTCCCAAGCCCGGATAAAGGAGGAGGGTTGTGTTAGGCCTCGACAGCCAACGTAAAATCCCGTCGAATCTCATGAACATGGATCAACGAGCGCAATGGCGTCGTATGATCCATGTAGCCGACCCCACCTAGTGGGATAAGGTTTTGTTGTTGTTGTTGTTGTATATATATATATATAGAGAGAGAGTGAGAGAAAGCGAGATTCCTTTTGTTAGTATATATCATTTTCAAGATCATCTGCTTGTTTACTCGCGTTATATGAGTTTGTGTTAAAATTATAGTTGCTACCAAAAATCCTAAAAGCTCAAGTCATTAGAAAGAGAAATATTGTTATATTTATATTCTCAATTTTGGTTTAGCTCAAAACCCCATACGGAGACCACTAAGTGAAGAATTTTTTTTAATACGAGCTATGTCCATATTTGACCCTCAGGGATCTTAACTTCTGAAACCATGTTAAATTAGATTCTGATACCATGTTAAGTTAGATGTGCTACTAATAATTCTAAAAGCTTAAGTAGTTAGGAAGAGCAAAACCTTTATATTTATATTCTTAGCACTCTTGATTAGCATCAGAAAATCCCAGTATAAATCATTTTGTACATTTCAGCAATCTAACAGGAAAAAGCTGAAGCAAATTTTATTACCACGCACGGAAAGAAAAGAAAAAAAAATCCTTCACCTATTAATACAAGGTAAAAACTAACTACACGTAAAAGATAAATCGTACTGCAACATAAAAAGACACAAAATCGCAATGCACCAAAAGATCACTCGACCACACAAGGCATGATGACCTTAACAGTGTTAACCCACAACAGGAAGTAAGCAATAAGGAGTAGTCTAACTTTGCGAATCAAATCCCTCAGAGAAATCTACTTCCACGAATACGCCGCTCATAAGTAACCAAAGAAAAAGAAAAAAAAAATGGAAAATTTTCGAAAATTCTAGGGCATCGAAGGAAACACGAATAGTTCCACTAAAATGGAGTAGGACGAGGTCAGAAACCACAGAGTCCGACTCACCAGGGAATTGGAAGGACTGGAAGACTTCCCCTGTGCGCCCATGGCCGGCACTCCACCAAATTGAACAATTCCTCCGACGTAATTGAAGGATTCGACGGCAGGGGAAGGGGGTTTCAGAGGGGATTGAAGGAGAGAGGCAGAGAAGACGAGCGTCGAGGGGATTGCGGTTTGAACAAAATAGGAAACCCTAATCCGCCATTAACACGCAGACGAGAACTGGGAGGAGCTCTCTCTCTCTCGTTCTTTCCCCTTTCTCGCTCTCTCCCTCTCTCGTTCGCTCTAATATTTTTTTCTATACTCCTCTCATTCTCTCTCTCTTCTTTTTCTCTCTCCTTTTACGCGACTTGGCGTAGAAATACGAAGGAAAATATAACTACGTCTTTTATTTATTGTATTGCTAATTAAAAGGCGGTGAGATCCGGTACTCTACTTATTTTACCAACTTGCTTCACTTGACTAGGAAAAAAAATAGAAAAAAAATCGCTTACTATTAGTTTCTGTAACAATTAACATGGAAAATTAAGAAAAGGCCATTTAAACGCCACCTCATATTAAAAAGTAGAATTTAGGATTCTCTCAATTTTTAGGTTATGTTTAATTTATCATAATTAAGATCAAAATTATTTGTCGATAGATCCGACCCTTTATTGGATGTCATATTAAGATCGATGATTTATCGATGGGACTCAACAAAAATTAAACTTTTGGTCAACGCAAGATGTCACGACCGACCAATTCATGGCTTTCCAACTTGAGCAAGAAGCCAAGAACTAACTAATTCTCACTTCCTAGGCAAAATCAATCCTCGTGTGCAATTATTAATCTCATCGTCTTGACCAATGTCCATCTTCATCACTATCTCGAGTGGTCTTCTCTCTTTCCTGCCAAAGAAGTCATTCCCTCTTGAAGAAGAACGAAGCAACAATCCATGGCTCTATTGCGCCGAGGTACTTGCTCTTGTTCATCGACGCTTTTCCCATGTTCCTTCTTTTGTTTATGTCTTGATACTCACTTTCTCAACTTGTCATTATGAACATCATTGTAACAATCCTTCGTCGACCTCAACGTCTCCGCTCACGAGCTTGCAGAAATCTCATAGAAGTTTCACGTAGAATAGAAATCGTGTGTTACATATTTGACTAACTCATATTCAATGTTAGGGTTAGAGCTTTTGATAGCAAATTTTCCTCAAAACTTATGTGACAGAATATGTTATCTTAACTTCAACTTCGCATATTTACATATTACTAAGGTTAAATTTATAATTGTAGTTATCATATTTCCCTTTTTTATCAGTTCGATGTTAGTTTGATATGTCTTTTAATGCTTATTTACTTAAGAGAACATGGGATTTGTTTCGTGCATTGGATAACAAAGCTATTTTGATTCATCGCTTGTTCAATTCTTATTGTTAAGAATATAAGTCAATTGATTATGCACCTTTTATATGTTTAAATTTTTAGAATTATTAGTAGCACATCTAATTTAACATGGTACAAGAGTTAGAAATTTTAAGTTCAAATTTTAATAGCATTCATGTTAAAATTAATTTACTCCTTTAATTATCCACATATTGCGTTTTGGGTTATGTCAAAAAAAATTGTCAGCGACCTACACGTGAAGAAGAGTATTAAAATATAAATCTAATGATAATGTTCTTCCTATCGACTTAAACTTTTAGGATTATTATCAATACATCTAATTTAATGCTTACCAACTGCATTGGATTCGTTGCATGATGCATTTCTTGTTTTAGACTATTTGTATTTTAATTAGTTATATTTATCTTTATGCATTGCTTGTTTTATGTTCCTTAACATGTACAATTCATTGATTATGCATTTCTTTCTCAATTTTCAACATTTGTTTTCAATTTTTTGCATATTTATTCTTAGAATCATTATTGGTTATATATCATTGTATTATTTAAAATGGGCGGTCCTGATTATTGATAATATACATGGAGAATTTACTTAGTGTCCTAGTATTGTTATACATAAGTAGTTAGTGCAAACTTGATTTGTTCCTATCTTTTGCACACCGAACACTTATAAATACTTTTATAATATGGTAATTAATAATTTTTGTACCAATGTAGCAATGACCTCCCAAAAAAGGTAAAATAAAGATGCAATCATTTGTTGACAAAATAATATAGACTTGTTGACCACTAAATATGAATCAAATTTTTAGTTGGGTTAATTATGCAAGAAAATATGGGCATATACTACAAGAACAAAGTCTTTCATCCCAAAGCATGGAAAAGAATGGCCAATAAATTTAATGATAAAATAAGAGAAAAAATGAGTATTGGTCATATGAATAGACGCAATAAAGGTTATGAAAAAAAAATTAGTCGATTCAAAATCCTTGCTGAAAAAAGGTATAAGTGGGATATAGAAAAAGATGTATCAGTGTCGCCTTACAAGACAATACATAATGAGAAGATGGTGGTGAGTGCAAGTGAATTTGCATCTACATTTTCAATTGTGATATTGTAAATGTTAACTTACCTTTACTTATCTAGTAAGCAAATAGGGAATAGAGCAAGCTAATATGCAAGCTCTTTTGTGGCTATGATGATTTCATATTTTTATTTGCTAAAAACATTGCCATCGAGAAGGCAATTTACAAGTAAAACTTTTGTGCCTTAAATTAAAGAGGATAGTCTTTGATGGCAATATCAACATTATCGACATGGCCACAACCAATGTAGACCATAATGTTGTTTTGGCTCACATTAATCTCATGCCTAACCACACACTATGATAGATATAGAAATTGAAATCTCAACATATTTAAGTCGAAGATCATACTCTATTACTGTTTTGTTGAACCACAACGACGAAAAAAAAATATAGGCCATGTTCAACTCCTACAACAATAAGAAAAAAGAAAGCTAACAATGAGCTATATCCAACGGGTCATGAATTATCAAATAAGTTGTATCTGCTTGATGAAATAGCTAAAGCCTTCAGCAAAAAAAAGGGAAAAACATATAGTATTGATGATTGTTTGTCCAAACTTGAGGACATGCTTCCAAATTATAGTATCGAAGTCCAATTGATAATTGTTGAGGTGTTCAAGAATGGGATTGAACTATGAATGTTCATGAGATATGATGATAGAATGTTGGAAGGGTGACTAATAAGATGAGCAACATATTACTAATATCTTCCCATCACTACAATCACAATTATAATATCTAGTTCTATCACCTCGCATATTACATTTGTCACATCACCTTTCGGCTCAAACATTGCTTTTGGATCTAACGCCACATTCTTATCACGCATAAAATCTTTAGTGACCTTAGACTTTACTTATACTTTTGGCATCTTAATAAGAGTGTCATTGACTATTTCATAGTTTTGTTTTATTACATTTGGGCATGATGTGTAATTTATCTAGCAACTCAAAAGTATGACCTACAAATTCGATTCACTCTCTTTGCTTTGTTCCACGTAAATCGAGTGATGTTGAGGCTTCTTTTGGCAACACTAGATAGACATACATGCTTGAACATAACATTGGAATCAATGGCAATCTTTTTATTTAGATTTTACATGTTGGAGCTCACCCATAGTGCAATTTGACGTCGTAAAATAATTACAATTTATTATAAATAATCGATTGTTAGAATATCGTGTATGATTTATTATGTAGCATTATGTAATTTACTTTTGATTGAATAATATATGCAATTTATAACTCTTTTATGTACTTGATATTACGAGTTTGAATTTGTATAAACTTACGCTATTATGTTATGTTCTTAATGTAATATTTTATTAAATACCCTTTACATTAACGTTGTTATTATATTATGCATAGATGAAAAATGAACAGACTTATTGAGTATGATATGTATACGAGGATTATGTGTTGACTTTTTGATAACATGTATTATTATGAGCCCGTACCTAAATTTTTTTGTCTTTACTAAAGATCATCTTGTCCACAAAACGTTAGATAAATATTCCACATTAGGTTATGAGAATTTTTTACTTCACAATATAATGTTTTTCAAGTTAGAAGAATTGCTTATCTATAGAGGGCTACTTCATTAGGTCGACAACGCGTGTTAGTTCTCGATAACACTTGACAATTTTCTTATACATTGGTGGTCAAGAAGAATTTCATAGAAAGATGTAAAAAAAGTTTCAGTGTTCTCAAGAGACGATCTGTAGACATTTCAACAGCATAATCAAATATATTTGTTCATTAAGCAACGAGTTTATTCGTTTGCCCAATGGAAATGTAAGTATCCATCCATATGTCATGGTAATTGCAAAATCTTTCCACGATAATATTTCACGCTTATTTTTTTCTATTTTATTCTTTATATGTATATTTGTTGCTTATGTAGTTTTTGTATGAATATATATAGAATGTCACTGGTGTTGTGAATGAAATACACAATCCAGCTCATATTAAAAAATTTGAGTCGGTTATTTTTTGAAATTGCAAGAGATTTCTTTTGCAAAATGTCATGGTAATAACATCGTTTGATCATACATTTATTTTTGTCTATGCGATATAGGAATAATCAACATGCGATATGAAAGTATTGAAACAATATATTGAAAATGAATACTTTTTACTTGATCTACGATGAGTTAATTTAATTAATTTTGTTTGTCTATAAACAAGTACTACCTTATGAACTCATGTTATGCTAATAATGATAAGTTTCAAGCATCTTATCAAGGTAGCACATATGACTTATGAGCTTTCACATACCTACTAGAATGTATTGAACTAATGTCAAAGATATTTACTGTAATACCCGTAAACTAATATTAAAAAAAAGAAAGAAAAAAAAGATTTAATTAAATGAATAATATTTTATTAGTTGGACTCCTAATAGGAATAGGATAAATAAAGATTGGGTTAGAATAATTAAGAGATTAAAGATAGAGTTAGAGATAAGAGATGAGTTTGTGTGGGATTAGACTTGTGAAACCTATATAAACACCCATAGAAAGAGGAAAACCCTCATTATTTCTCCCCTAAAGATTGAAGTCACCGTAGAGAATCTTTTTTCTCTTACTTCTCTCTCCCCCAAAAGGAGAACTTGAAGGAGATCACCAGTAGAACGTTGAGCAAGGAGAAGACAAAGAAATTTCTAAGACCCTACAGGCACGGTATGTAAACAGACGGATCCCAATAGATAGGTTGTTATGATATTTTAATTGCATGCTAGAGTTCCTTTTAATAAGAATTGTTAAGAGTAGAATTTTAACCCTGGATGAATAAAATAATTGTATTATATGGTTCCTTTTGATAAGAATTGTTTAGAATTTTAACCCTGGATTAACCCTATAAATACTTAGAATTAATCATGCAAAAATATAAGTTAATTCTGCAAAAGTAACGTTCTGCGACATCACAATCGTGAAACAGAGCTTCACGACCGTGACAACAATGGAGCGGCTCGGCGATTCACAATTGAGCGACGTCGTGTTCCGTCACGGGCCGTGATAAGTATATCACGGGCCGTGAAGTCCCCAGTCACGAGCCGTGAGAGACATCACGGGCCGTGATCGGGAAGCACAATGTCGCGCCCGTGATGCGATGAATTCCAGTCATAATGGATTTATGACGGTGGACCTTACGGGCCATGACGTTACGTTACGGACCGTGAAAGAACAGGACGAAGCGACAACCGTGATGAAGATTTCGGGTCATGATGGTCGACGCCCGTGAAGCTGCACTCAAAAATCGTGATGTCCGACGCCCGTGAAGTTGCACTCAAGGATCGTGATGCCCGACGCTGTGATCTTACGGGTTGTGACTCTATGTTACAGGTCGTGAAGGATGAACGAAGCAAGCAACAAGCGCCGTGAACTCGGCACAGCCACGAACATCACGGGTCGTCATGATTCATAACGGGCCGTGACGAAAGACGGTATGAAGGTCGTAACGACCGTGATATGTTCATCACGGGCCGTGAAACTTATTATCACGGCCGTGATATGTATTTCACGGGCCGTGGCAGAATGAAGATGCTGATTTTCTAGTAAAAGCCATGAACGATGAAAGATTTAAGTTGTTAAATATTGAAAAGATGTTTTACTTCATATATTGTTTTATGAACTAAGGATTAATTACGTGGACAAGATAAAGGGTCATCATGCTTCACCTAAATTAAATGAGGTCGTCATATATCGTTAAGTTTTGGGAGCGCAGTGATTTTTAAGATAGGACGGGTAGGGCAGCTGCCACCCAGTTCCTGTTGCTTGGCTTCTTCCCGCCTTGTAACGAAAGGATTTCTCGAGCATTCTATGTTGGTCATGGCTTGTGCACCCCCATTGACCTATGGCCAGACCTCCAAGACTCATGGACAATTCAAAGTCACCAAAGCAAATCTCAAAGTCATTTCAAAGACACTAATGGGATAAGTCAAAGATAACAAAGATAATCACTTGGTCTAAATACTGCATTTGCATATTGCATTAGGGGATTAGGATTATTGATGATGCTTATTGATTAATGATGATTGATGTTCAAAGAAATATGATAAGATGGAGTATGATAAGTAAGATAAGTGAGATGATGCAGAGTGATTGATGTTTGACTATAGTCATAGCTCACTCTTTATGTTAAGTATGCTCAGAGCGATTGATGTTTGACTATGAGTCATAGCTCACTCTTAATGCCAAGATGTTAAGATGTTAAGTTATGAAAGATGATGTAAGTTAAAGATGATACATGAAAATATGATTATCAAGATGACGAAAGATATTAAGGAATGTAAAGAAGTTAAAGAAAAGAATAATTAACTTTTTAATTTTATCATTAGCTTATTCCTATTGCTTTTATTTATCATGTCATGCTTATCTATTGATCGGCTTACATACTGGGCTTCATAGCTCATGGATACTTTTTTTCCTTGTATTGGATCCTGCAGGTGAGTAGTCTGCAGTACAGGATGCTGGTGGTGCATACGGCGACTGGTGCTCGTGATGACTGTTGTATTGCACATGTCTAATGATCCTAGTAGTATCTCTCTTATGTTCTAGTATTTACTATTGAGTTGTTCTAGTTAGACTTTTGATACATTCATTGACGTCAGATTTCCGCACTATTTAGTTCATTTTATGAAAAAGAGTTTTGGATATTTAAAGTTTTTAATTCTTTCGCATTTTGTTGACCAAGTCTTCTTAGTCAACCTTTAAGTCAAGATTATGTATGATGTGTAGCGACTCTAGGAGGGCATTCTGCCACGTGGTGGAGTGGTCTTTTGGGGGCGTTACATTACAATCATATGCATATTTAATTGAGGAATTGCGTTGAAAAATCGTTTTACATTTTGAATAAAACATTTTGTACATTTGATTATCCAATTGCTTAGACGTTAGAGATTCAAAATCTTATTGTCATAGCATGTTGCATCATAGACAACTTTGTTAAGAGTTATCAAGAAGATGATAATTTTTTCAACATGACAATATGCCTCGAACCGCGTGAATCATGTGCGGATGACTTGATGCCTTCTATTGTGGGATGATTGGAGGTGCATATCTTCAACATAGCGTAACTACTCGAATTTCAAATTATCATCAAAATCATAATAGTAAGTTATTTGTCAATCTCTTTTATATTTTTGTATGTATTAGTGAAGATTGTTGTTACTGCAATTAAATAAAGGCTACCAAGTGATTATGTATATATTAGTCAATTATTATATATTGAATTACACTTCCTAATGACAACTATTTGCATCTAGTTGTTCATTCACTATATTAATTATTTGTGTAATGTTTGTTGGAGGAAATCAACTAGAGGATGCATAAGATGGCTTGAAGGAAGTTTTATGTCGTTTACGAAGAATGCAAACAAGGGACATAAAACTACTTAATAATATTGTTCAAAATTTTGCAATCTTTCATGAATTTATATGTGCAAAAGAAGAAGCTAATCTAAAGGATAAAGTTGTGGTTGAACGTGCAACTCAGTGGATATGTAATAATCGGAACAATCTATTGTTAGTTATGTTGTGTGTCATATTATTTTGTCCTTGAATTTATGGCTCAAAATTGTCGTGAGAATCCTAAGTAATTAGACTTTCATTTTTTAATCAATGTCAAGGTTGCTATGCTATGATGTATTTTTGCTATGAATTATGCTAATGACTATAATGATAATGAATCAAATGTGACCCATCTTTTCAATTTGAAGTAATTATACACTATAAAATTTAATAATAATTTTGCGTAATTTTACCCCATATCATGTTCACATCCATATAAAAATAAATAATGATAAATAAACAAAATTATAAATAATGCTTAGCATTACATTTTTATCCAAAATGTTTAGCATTACGATGTAATAACAAAATGATTAATAAATGATATTATTCTTCACCTCAATAAAATAATCATTTTTATGTATCATAATTTTCATCATCGTCCAAACAATCATTAGGCTAAATATCTAATCAATTTTTGTTCTTTGTCATTATAATTTTCATCCAAACACCAATTTGAAAATTTTTAATCATATTAATTAGTTCTCAAGAACTAATTATAATTCCTATTTAGGCATCTAAATGTCACAATAACTAATTGTTGTTTTGACTATAATCTTGTTTTGATGAACCAAATAGATAAATTTCAATATATCCTTGGATGAATTATGCGAGATTAAAAAAATATATTTTTATAAATATATTAATTAAATATAAAAATATCATAATGATTTCTAATAATATGTTTAGCTTAATATAATATCTGTTTTAAAAAGGCATAACAAATAATATGAAATTAATATTAAACTTATTAAAATAAGAACAATAATTTTATGTATGATATAATAAAATGCTACGGTAAACTCCTCATAAACAAATATTTTGATAAACTTAAACTAAAAATGATTTAATAAGAAAAAATAAAGATATAACTAAGTAGTATTAAATTTTAATCGTATTACTATCATAAAACTAAAAATTGTTACTTCAAAAATAAATTAATATTAAAAGTTCGAAGGTAGAGTTAAAATTTACATTAACTATAAAGGGTTTGTTTGAGAACCACTAATTCTATTACAAACAGTCACATCCAAAGTTTTTTTGTCATCTTTGAAAAAAAAAACATAATGTGTGTTTAGATGTTAATTTTTTAAACAAAAATATATCCCCTTAAAAAAATATGAGCTTCAACCTCATATTTTTTTCCTTTGCTGCTGCCACCTTTTTCTTTTCCTCTCTGTCGCTCCCAATTTTTTCTACCTCTTTTTTTTCCTTTCCTTGCTGCCGCTCCCAAACTTCTCCACCTCTCTTGCTGCTGCTACCACTCCTCCTCCTCCTCCTCCTCCTCCTCCTCTTCTTCTTCTTCTTGGATCTGCTACTCTTTGTCGATTTGCTGCTGCGAAGATCGAGAATGCTAATGCCGACGACAGTGACAATTTTTTTTTCTATATATTTCCTTACATGATATTTTTTCCATTGGTTCATTTGCTTAAGATTCATATGTAGGATATTTTTTCTGTTAAAAACCTAGGAAATAAATTAGAGATTTTTTCCCCTGCTACTTGCAATATTAGTTGCATTCAATCTTGTAGCAACATTTTAGTTTTGATTTAGATAATATTAAGGAAATAGATTTTTTTCATATAATTTATTGCACCATGTGCTTTTCTTTTATTGTTCCCTTTATTTTCCTCCACACGAAAGAAATAACATATTTAAAATTATTTTATAAAGTTTTATATATTATTGGAAAATTTCCAACACTTGTAGAGCCAAACGCTTTATAATTGAAAATTTGTCAAAGATATGAAATACGGGAAGTCACTTTTCAAAAGGTAGCTTCTTTGGGAAATTAAAATTCTTAGGATAATTTTCTTAGATTGCCAAACAGGCCCTAAAAGCAAACAAAATAGAAATAAAAACAAAGGAAGGGATGAAAGAGAAAACTAAAATTAAAGTTAAAAGTTACATTATATAGATTTAGTTAATTTGACGAAAAATTACAAGAAGTGCAACACATAAATATATTACATGTTCATTTTCTGTTATTATAATTTAAATTATAAAATAAGCTCATAAACCTATACATTGAAATTAAATTTGGTTTTACTAAGAAGAAAAAAACAACTTCTAGTATTACCCTAACTTGCTTGAGAATAATATCCAATATTGATGTAATGACTTAAATACACTTAAATTTGAATCTAAAGACAATAGAAAAAACATTATACTTATACTCATATATCTTTCAACTATGCAATCTGCATATTTTTTTAAATGATTTGTACTCAAATCTCAATACATAATGTTATTTATGACAAAGAATAATTGATTTAAGATCATTGATTTAGATTTATGATTTAAAAAATAGATTCCGTATTTATAAGTTCAACCATATTATTTTTAACATTTTCATCATTCAGAAAAAACTAACAAAAATATGACTAATCATATTTTTTTGTTAGTATTAACATTCAAAAGGTTAGTAACTTTGACTCATCCAAATAAATATGAAAGTTTAATCATCTCCATATATGAATTCAACCTTCATATGTTTAGGTTGGAATGTACTTCTTAGTAAATAAGATCTTCTAATTTTGTCTTGATCATTTAGATGATAGCTTAAAATTTTTTATCTTTCTTCAAAATTTGTCGGAAAGGCGATTTCATTTTCAAGATTGTAGATTTTTCATTCATACTATTTTCATGATCATTTCTTATTCTCTTTTCTTCTTCGTGAAGCATATTTTGTGGAGGGGTATATTTTATTGAAATGCTCTCTATTCCCAATAATAAATTATAAAAGAAATAGTTTGTATTCAATCCAAATTGGAAAAAGTTCAAAGAAATATAAAAACCATATTATAAGCATATCAAATTTGCTAAAAGACATCAAAATTAAAATTAACTCTTGAGTTTGAAAAAAAGATGAATACTGATTATAGGAATATAGAAAATATCTAGGGAAACTATTTGAAATAAAGTATAAAATAAATAAGGTAGAAAACTTAATATATGTTACATTTTTTTCATAAAGATAAGTGCTTTGATTTTTTTTAATCTGGGCTAAAAGTTAACTTGAAAAAGGAAAATAATTCATAATGCCATTACGAATCAAACATTAACACTTTTACTCGTGTCTGCCACCATGACCAAAAGACCATTGTACAACATATGAATTAAATTGATCTACTAAATTATTTATTTTTTAGTGCACTCATCGACACTCACTTGCCTCCGCCTTTGATTTTGGCATATACATTATGATATGATGAAAAAAGTAATTAAGTTAATTATGTTTAATCATATGATCTGATGAAAAAGTTGATTTGATGTTTGAAGGTCATGTGCGAAGTATAGATAAAAGGGAAATTTAAACAAAAAATATTGAACACAATAACAAAAGATTTTATGTGTGGCTCGTCAAAGATTGTGTTTTTCGTTCGAAATATCATAATGTGGATTGTCACCCATGCTGAAGACATACAAAAAACAACAACAAATGCATAAGATATTGTCCATACAAAAGCAAATGAACATTGAATGATTTAATTATCTTGCAAGTCATAGGATATTAATATGTCTTCCTTTAATATACCATAGATACAATAATTAGAATAATGACTAAGGTGCAACTCAAGAATTCACTTTATGGTTTGTATTTATTACATAAATACATAAATTGGTAAGAGCAATGCATTATTGCTCAAAGCAAGAACATGATTATTTTGAGTGGGTTAAGTATTCATGGACATATGTGAGGTCAGTTGTCTTTAACCTTTGATAATTTTTTTTAGAATTAAACGTGCCTTTTACAAGAATTACCAAAGTGTCGCTAATATATTTTAAAAAATAAAATAAAAGTGAGATAATTAATACATAATGTGATATTCATATCAGGTGCCACCTCACATGGTATTACGATAGTCTCTTGACTCTCACACCCCTCTAAAATGGGAGTGTAAATTTGTGTAAGTACGTAAAAACTATGCGTAATTTTAGTTAAAAAAACAAATTTCATTTTGATGAATATTGTTCTCTATCTTGTTGACTTAAAATGATGCATAATTTTAGTTGATTATACCATTATTTGTCTCTATTGACATTGAAATTTCTTTGCGATGATCGCAATGTGATCCTATTTAAGAAAATTCAAGATTGAATTATATATGGAATGACAATTTCTTGTAGCATATTATGATATTCTGTTTTTTTTTTCTAGTACTGAAAATTATTTAACTTATTATATGACAACATCTTTTTAAAATAAATTTACATAAAATTTCAACTAATCATAACAAAGTTTTGAAATCTATAACTTTTCAAGTGCATTATTTAACATGAACTATTTTATGTCCTTTTATCTCCTTATATCTTCATAATGTAGACGATAGTTCGTTATTGCTTTCGGTAACTATAATAAAAAAACATTTAAGATATTTCAATAATTTATTTTTCTCCTAACAAATAATAATAGTTTAGAGAAAAAAAGAGATAGGCGACCGCATAGAAAATACTCTGCGCGGGCGTCCGCATCCGAAACCTTTGTAGCGGGACCAATCCGACCGTCTCTTTTATACTCCTGTCTTCGAATCCTCCGCCTTCTCCAACGGACAACTCGAGGCCGCCTCCTTCTTCTTCTACTCCTCAGTCCTCACACAGCCCTAATAGTAAGAGCTTCCTCCGCATTTGCCTTCGAGAGCTCTCGCCATGGCGACCTCCATCTCGCTTTCCCTCTCCACCCCCCTCTCCTCCTCCTCCTCCGCCGCCGGAGTCGCCAGATCCGGCCGCTCCCCAGCCGCCGTTGGCCCCTCCTTCTTCCGCCGGAGCCCCTTCCTCGACTTCTGCGGCATCCGGAAGGACGTCTTAGGCTCCCGATTCGTCGCGCCGTCGGGCGCCACCCCGCCGCATCTCGCCGCACGGAGGGCCTCCGGGAAGACGGTGGTGGCCTCGGCGAAGGGCAACGGAAGCCCGTCGTCCGGAGGCTTCGACTACGATCTCATCATCATCGGAGCCGGGGTCGGCGGCCATGGCGCCGCGCTCCATGCCGTGGAGAAGGTATCGCTTGTTTGCTTCTTTCTTGTTTGCGCATCAGCTGCTTGTTGCGTTGGATCCCGGGTTTCTGGAGTCGTGAGATTGGTTTTAGTTGCCAAGTCTGGAACCATAACTAGCACCTTGCTTTGTTCCCATGGGTACCGAGAAGCACATCCGTGTCACAGAGTGTTTTCGTGGGTTTTGCGTGATCTAGTGTTGCGTCTACTTGTGAAGTTTAATAGGAACTTCCTATGGTTTTGAATGATTGATATTTGTTTCTGTTAAGGTAAAGCAATATAATTAAGTAGCTCAATTGTATTATATATAGATTCTATCGAGAAAATAAAGAATCTAAGTTTATTATAACCGAGAGAGATTATACTCATAAAATTCCGTCTCATCCCTCTTTCAAGGATGCAACGACAAGAATATATTCATATATTATATTGACGAAACAGTTCAGATAATTTCTGGTGTACTGCATTATATGGTTTATAAATAAAAAACCATGTTATAATCCTTTTTTTTTTGGCAAAAGTAGGTTTTGCGCATGCAGTTAATCTTGGTACTGTTATCAGGATTTTAACTTTAGTTGTGTGTATCAATCTCCCAGAAACAGTATTGGTGACAGCTCCTTGAATTGTTGAAGCACGTAGACAGTGCTTGATATCGGGTAAAAGCATGAGAGGACCGATAATCAAGTGTGATGACTACACTTTATGTACATCTATTGATTCAAGACCATCAGAGTGCCTTTCGATTATCGTGACTTATTGTGAACATAACAATCATGACAGTTTCACGTCCATTGCTTCAACATGGAACATATGCCGTGTATTGTGATTTATGATGCCAATTTGTTGAATTTGACATCTTGAAATGCCTTCCAACATCTTATTCTAATTTCATCCTTTTACTTGCATTTTCTTATTATTGACAAAGTTGGATATATATGTTCTGTAGGGTCTTAAAACTGCTATCATTGAGGGGGACATAGTTGGAGGAACCTGTGTGAACCGAGGTTGTGTCCCCTCTAAAGCTCTTCTTGCTGTGAGTGGCCGGATGCGTGAACTTCAAGATGAACATCACCTGAAGGCATTGGGTTTACAGGTATTAAATCCAATTTTTCTCTCCCCAGCATGCAGCTACTGGTTTCCATTAATGTGCTTGGAGTTGCTGCCCTAAAAGAATGCACGAAGGAGTTGTAATAACATGGGGTTAATGGTGGGATTAAAGGCATTTTCTCTATTGGTAGATGAGTTTAGACTGTCACATGAATTTGATGAGCATGCACTTGATCCTTATTTCCTTTATTCTCTTTTGTTATTGTTGAATGGACATGGTTGATCAGATGAATATTTATTTGTAAGGTGATTGCATTAAAATATACATGGTATACAGCAAAATTGGTGGGCAATTTTTTTTGTAAATGTTAACATTTGATACTGTTAAAATGAAAGTTCACTAAGGCATATCATAAAGAATAAGATGGCAGGCTTTTAGGCCGGCAGTTATTAAACTGTTCCTTCTAAGTGATTAACGGTTCTCTATGCTGGCATAGCTATCACTTATTTGTTGTTTTTTTTCTCTAATAATCCAATGTTTGCTTCGTTTGCCTATATCCAACCTTGGATGAAATATTTTGCAGCAAGTTTGCTTCCTTTTTCTGCTCTAAAGATGTTCTTCATAATTTAACACCTCCTTTCTCTGGAATGTTAGGTTTCATCTGCTGGTTATAACAGACAAAGTGTGGCTGATCATGCAAATAACCTTGCTGCCAAAATTCGTGGCAATTTGACCAATTCAATGAAAGCTTTGGGCGTGGACATATTGACTGGTTTTGGCACTGTTGTGGTAAGTTGCACTTTTTGCAGCTCAAATGATCCATCGGTTGGTGTGCCTTAATATGTGAAAGCAAGGCTGATGTCCTTTTTGTGATAGGCTATGATATGCACCTGTCTTTTAAAAATTGTATATGCACTTTTTATCCTTTTAAGCTATTGTAATTAATTATTTGCCTGGGAACATTGGTTGAAAATTGACTTGCTTAATGTACTATTGGAAACAATAAATATCATATTGTTTTGATCCCCACCATTGATGAACACTTTCGGTATATATGAAAACTTCATTTGGTTACTTGCAGTTTACAAGAAAACTTAAGCTGTAGAGGAGTAATGGACCCTTGTTTATCTATATGTTAATGTTTCATTATGAAGCAAAGTTTAGTTATCCATCTGCTTTGGGATAGAGTGAATTAGCTTTTAAAGTCAGTTTACTTGGATGTATTTATCCACATTGTTAGATTTAATGTATCTATCACTTGGTGTTGCTACTTCTCAAATATTGTTTGCAAGCAGTGGCCTGACTAGAATGTTCCACTTGTAAATACTTAAACATGAAAATTGTAACTGAATAGTGGATCCTTATTATTTTGTTGTATAATTGGATTACAGAATATGTTTATTCGTCTTCTGAAGTTTGCTACAGTTTCTGAGCTCTTTAACTAGAACCGTATTCTGACACAATAATCTCTTTCACAGGGCCCACAAAAGGTAAAGTATGGAAAAGTTGGGTTACCTGACACAGAGGTTACTGCTAGGGATATTATTATTGCAACAGGGTCTGTTCCTTTTGTACCCAATGGCATTGAAGTTGATGGTAACTGATATTTCTTTGAAATAATTTAAGTTATTGTTTCCATCTAAATGTGGACAAATTATCATTGTTGTCAATGAATGCTGCAATAATTCTTTGTGCAAACGTACTCTTCTTTTTGCTGAATGGATGAGTAGATAATACTATTAATAAATGTCCAGGGAATCTCAAAGTGGCAGCCCGGTTCTCTATTTTTACTTAGAACTTTCTTTCTTCTATAAATGTCTAAAATGGTGGTGGTTATTTTTGTGCATATGTACCTTCAATACAGATAACACAAACTTCAAGTCATCCAATATCTGAACTTGTCAGTGTCAGAAAAAAAAAAGAATATAGACTTGCCATACATTGAGATCAATTAACAGACTAGTCAATTTTTCTTAACTGCACTTTTACCTTTTTATGTAACTACAATTATCACATTTTTCTGAATTCTTGAGATTAATTCTTGTTTTCTATAACCCCAGTTATTACAGAATGTAATTCTTTGACTGATTAACCCCATTGTGTCTTTCTTATCTTATATTCTTCTTGCCAGTTGAGCTTTGTGGCCTCACCGATCTGCTTCTGCAGGGAAAACGGTATTTACAAGTGATCATGCTCTGAAGTTGGAGTGGGTTCCTGACTGGATAGCTATAGTCGGAAGTGGTTATATTGGACTCGAATTTAGTGATGTCTACACTGCCCTTGGGAGTGAGGTAAAGATCAGTAATTCCTTGATTCCTGGTATTTTGTCTTGGTCATTTTTCTTTATGCTTTGATGCACTGGATTGAATTCCTCATTCCAGTCAGAAGCCAGAGTTTTATTCTTTAGGTAATTGGTTCCTTTTTCTCATAGGATACTGCTTTTTTTTTGACAGGTTACTTTCGTTGAAGCTGTGGATCAACTTATGCCTGGTTTTGATCCTGAGATAGGAAAGTTGGCTCAAAGAGTTCTTATCAATCCTAGGAAGATAGATTACCACACGGGTGTATTTGCAAAGAAGGTTCTTTCTGATTCCTTTATATGTTTTCTCATTTTACAAAGGTGGGACTAAAACTTATGTGAAACTTTACTGTTGTAGATCACTCCTGCAAAGGATGGAAAACCTGTAACAATTGAACTTATCGATGCCAAGACAAAGGAACCAAAAGATACCCTGGAGGTAATCTTGATGTAGTCATCGTGGGTGCTTTTAATTTGGTTTGTAACTCCTGTGAATATGGAAAACCTAGGCCTCATGTTTTCCACTATTCTGGTTCTTCTGTTCTCCTTTCGCCTGTATTCTTTTTTTTTTCTTAATTTACCTTTTCCTTAACTGTTGCTGCCTTTTTATTGTGTTGAGAGCTGCAAGTAAAGAGTTACTCCAATATTCCTCGCTCTTCAACTCTTCTTTCATTATTGCAAGTCAAATCCAAAGTTGTTCCATACCTTTGCAAATCATGCTGAGGACAATATCTATTTAATCCAACTTGATGTCTGGAGCTTACAAAGGCTTCATTGCCTAGTTGCATCAACTTTTTGCTTTAATATATTCAGAAACAATGCTCATATAGAAGTTTGTAGTTTGTAAATGCTGTCATCTGAGACAAATGTGCATGCATATATTGGTGCCGGAAGATTAACTTTACCTGTGGTGGTCTGATGACAGGAGCTCATGTAGATCTAGTAGTGACTGAATTTTTTTTTCACAATTGTTTAGGTGGATGCAGCTCTAATAGCAACTGGAAGGGCGCCCTTCACCAAGGGACTTGGCTTAGAAAATGTGAGTTTGACTTGTTAACGTATTTAAAGATTGATGTAAACAATGTTGATTGTCTTAACCGTTGTGCAATCTATATCTAGATAAATGTAGCTACTGTACGTGGCTTTGTTCCAGTAGATGATCACATGCAAGTCATGGATGCAGATGGCAATCTGGTTAGTTATTACCTTTGTAAACTTAATTTCTAGCCATAACAAGGTTTATTTTAGGTTCAGTCTCAGAAGTGGGCATTTTCTGTTGTGTATATGCACATATTAGCCACCCTCCTGAAATTTCATATAGTTCTGCTTGTTTTCTTAAATAATAAGCCTTAATCCAAGTCGGTAAGCCCCTTTATATAGGTCCCTCATTTATATTGCATTGGAGATGCTAATGGAAAATTGATGCTTGCTCATGCTGCTAGTGCACAAGGAATCTCAGGTATCTCTAACTAATAGCTGTATCAAACAATTATTGTGCAATATAAGATTTCTGCTTCCTGATGTTTACTTTGAAACTAAATATAGTTGTAGAGCAACTCTGTGGGAGGGACAATGTGTTGAACCATTTAAGTATTCCAGCCGCCTGTTTCACCCATCCTGAGATCAGCATGGTTGGCATGACAGAGGTAAGCAGATGAACATATTTTGATCTTTTTTTTAAATAAACAATCTTTCTTTCTTTCATCCTTCAATAAAAATTCATCATTGACTGTATATTGAAATTTATCATAAATGCATTGTTCTACA
This sequence comes from Pontederia paniculata, assembly GCA_001647135.1. Taxonomy (NCBI): domain Eukaryota; kingdom Viridiplantae; phylum Streptophyta; class Magnoliopsida; order Commelinales; family Pontederiaceae; genus Pontederia; species Pontederia paniculata. The sequence goes on along the minus strand of LTAE01001666.1, from coordinate 9,582 downwards.
AGAGCCATTATGTCTTTTGAGACATTTCAATATACAAACTCTCTCGTTCTTACCCCGACAAAAACAATTCATTTGTTACTTCTGGCCTGCTTATTTCTCATATATTAGGATATGCTAACTGAGTTATTTTGCAGCCTCAAGCGAGGGAGAAAGCTGAGAAGGAAGGATTTGAAGTCAGTGTCGCTAAAACAAGTTTTAAGGCTAACACAAAAGCCCTAGCAGAAAATGAAGGAGAGGGCCTTGCTAAGGTGACCGTCCTATACCTATCAGCTTTCACTCTCTGATATGCTACTCTTGAACATCAACTATTTTTGTGGAGTTATAATATGTCTCATGAAAACAACTATGCGATTATGATTTATCGCCCCTTCGAAAAAATTCAGTGCACCCTATCATGGAGTTTTAGTGTTGGTACAACTTGTTTTCAGGCTGGGTATGTTGGCTTTTGTAAACTTATCAATGAAGTTTGACATAAAGATTTCATTCTTCATGTTGCAGTTGATATACAGGCCCGACACGGGTGAGATTCTTGGAGTTCACATTTTGGGACTGCATGCTGCAGATCTCATCCATGAAGCATCAAATGCTATGGCGCTGGGTACAACCATACAGGTAATGTCAATATATTTAATTTCTTTGTTTTTATTTTCCAAAGCACAATATTCTTTTCTGAAGTTGCAAATCAAAAGTGTAACCACTTTATTTATGTTGTTCACTCCCTAAAATATTTTACATTATTCAACTCAAGTGACTTGTTGTTGGCAAATATGAATTCTCTATTTTGAAACAGGATATAAAGTTTGCTGTTCATGCACATCCAACTTTGTCAGAAGTTCTAGATGAACTCTTCAAGTCTGCCAAGGTTTGTGTCTAATTTCCTAAGTGGAATATTGCTGCCAAGTTTCTTCCCAGCTGTGTGTGTGGTTGGGGGTGGGCGGTGGGGATGGGGTGGGGTAGGGTATTATAGGAGGTCTATGTGTAGCGTACGAGTCTTTCGTTCCTTTGACATGGAGGAGGATATTTCGAGTCGTAAATCTATGATATGTACATTAACGTTGTCTTTTATTTGTTTGCTTTACTACTGGATTTATAGTATACAATCAACTTGAAAATATTGTATCAAAGATGTTATAGTCTGCATACTAGAGTAAGGTTGGGCAATCTTCCATCATTTTCTCTGCATCATCGGTGCTGTTTATCCCTGGTCGTGCTATTCTTCTCTCTTCTATTGATTGATCTTTTTTCTCTAAGCAGAAGGTTCTCTCGTTTTGACAGGTTAGCGTTAGTGTGTCACATTCTGTAAACGAACCAGTTGCAGTGTGACCTAATGCTACAAACATGATCTGCAGAAAGACGAGACATTTCTTAGGTCGCATCATAATTTTTTTTCCTAGAAGCGGGAGAGAGATCAGTACATCAACACATAGTGACGCTGCTACTGTACTAGTGGATAGAAAAGTTCCAATTTTCAATTTTCTTTTGTTTGCAATTGTGAAAATGCATATGTTGCATTTTCAACTTTCAAACATGGTGGCGTTATAAAGGGTGATCTAAGGAACCAGTTTTGGGTTCGTTGTTGTAGTTATCAATATTCAGAATAAATTGTTTCTTATTCATATTTCATGGACATTTTCTCATGCTTCTATATATATTTTATTCATGACCCTGTCAAGTGCGGGGTGTTGTTCTTTGCTTGAAGAATAACTCTAGAAAGGATCAGTCAGGATCCGAAAGGAGGTGGAAGCATGATAATGATGGAAAATGTTGCATCTTTATTCCCATGTTGGGCGGTGCTTTACGTCGTCAACATTGTTCGTTCATTCAAAACCACTTCATTTGTTTTTTGCTAATAATTTTTCATCATCTCTTAATGTAAACATTGATATCCAGTGATAAGTTTTGATTAATTTAATTTGGAGGATCGATCACAATTGCATTTTGGGTTTTTGACACTCATTTTACAATTATAATTTTTTTTGTTTAAAAGGAGTCTCTTGGAGTTGGATATGTTCTATGTAAAAGAAGCGAAAAAAGACCCAATGCTTTTATAGCGAGTTGAATTTAAAATCCACAGGATGATATGACTAAACATTTTTATTTGTATTTTTTTTCTTTCTTTGAAAAATGGGTTCAATATTTCTTCACACCTTTTTTATATTATTTGATACGTGAATGAAAGATTCACCTTCTTTTATAAATTTGTTATCAACTAATTATTTAAATTGTTTGATCATTTGTATCATTACCTCTTATATTTTATCATCAACTAATCTTTTGAATTATTTAATCATAAATCGAATAACCCTCTTATAATTTTGTCATTAAATAATCCTTGAGATTATCACTTATCGCAAATTGAATAGCTTTATTATAGTCTCGAACAAAAAAAAATGTTTGAGAAGAATATTAATATTTATTTGCGTTCCTAAGACTTTAGAATTATGAGAGGCATCACTTGACAAGCATTAAATTCTTTTATTAAAAGATAATAATATTATGTCAACGCTTAAAAATTCGATCATGCCAAACAATAACTTTTGTAGGGGCACAAAACCGGTGGGCAACGCCCAAAACCCACCAAATCCAATATATCTCCCGTTACAGTCTTCGTCGGTGTCGAGGAAACCGGAATTTTTTTAACGGTCCACCAAATATAACGCCACTCCTTGGTATAAAGCTCCGATATATTTATTTCGTAGCCGTGGAACGGCCACGCAAATTAACCCTCTTCCTCCAGATCGCCGGACGACGACCCCGATTCCGGCGAAGCGCATCGGGGAATTGCGGCTCCGATCGCCGTGATCCGACTACCTCCGGTGACGATGTTTCTTGTGGATTGGTTCTACGGCGTCCTCGCCTCGCTGGGGCTGTGGCAGAAGGAGGCCAAGATCTTGTTCCTGGGGCTCGACAACGCCGGGAAGACCACGTTGCTTCATATGCTCAAGGACGAGGTTTCTCCCCTTTATTCGATGTGTCTGCTGTTTTCTTTTCTCCTTTGATTTGTTTGGAATTGTGAGGGTGATTTGAGATGGATTTGGGCTTTTGGATTGCAGAGGTTGGTGCAGCACCAGCCGACGCAGTATCCGACATCGGAGGAGCTGAGTATTGGGAAGATCAAGTTCAAGGCTTTCGACCTGGGAGGCCATCAGATCGCTCGGCGCGTCTGGAAGGATTACTACGCAAAGGTTCATAATTTATCTTCTTCCTTACCCATATTCCTTTTTCTCCTTTTTGTAAAGTTAACTTCCATTACTATGATATAGATGAGGTCGATTTGATCTTATTAAATTTGCCTTTGACAAGGGGGAAAAATCTAATCTTATGAGATAATACATGAGTATGTTCCTGCTTTTTTTATGAATGTCTTGTTAAATTATGCTCCGATCCATTGGGAGTGTGTCCTCTACTTTCATATGCTGTTTCTCTAATATTGATTTGAGGGAATTTTTCGTCTTGTGAACTTGTTTTGTGCAAGGTGCACATGCTACTTGGTATTTCTTGGTGCTGACAGACAATGAAATTGTGTAGACTTTATTCACATCCTATGGGATGAAGGTGGTTGAACTAACACTAACCTTTCATGCCAATCCCATTGACAGTGCCAATATGCTTCTTATTTTTGTCCTCTTTAAATAATTGATAGGAAGGCAACCAAAAAGTAGTTGAGAAACATGAGGAGCGAGATTACTATTTCTATGCAACTTGGTTCATGGATTTCTTTTTATTAGGAGTGAGGCCTTTTCTGAGTGGGAATGGTGGCGATTGAATTTGCAATAAAATCATCTTGAGAATGGATCTCCTAAATTCTTAATATGATGATGTGATAGAAACTCCAAAACAACATAAGTGATCTTGGTCACAATTTATATTGGTCAGCCATCCGTTCCCAACTTAGATGGACGCTGAATAACATTTAAAACCTTAGTGGATGTTGTCTCTAAAATTGTCAGTAGTCCACAAGTGAGGGAGAGCGTTAAGTTATAAATAGAACAATAAGTATCTTCATAATAATGACGTAAGATATTGGGATAGCCAATTAGCTTATCTAATTTACCATGAAATTGGAGCAAGGTCCAGAGTTTCTGAGTTCAAATATCGTCAAAACTTTTATTAAAAAATATTTCCTCCTTCAATGATTCGTGGTCAGGCTTGACTAAAATTGTTAGCCATTCACACATGAGGGGAAGCGTTGAGATTATAGATATATTAGTATCTTCCTAACAAGATAAATGGTTAGCTCACCTAAACTAATAGCCTCATTATTTACGAAGAATAGATTCATTCATCCGATAATGTGCCAAAATATCTTGGTTAAAACCACCTATTGTCAGCACCTCCCTTACTTTTTTCTGTAACTGTTTGAATGTTTGTTCTAGCCCAGCCAAATTAATCACTTATTTTACTGGACATTGAGCCGTATTGTTAATCGTTGAGTTTATTATTGAATTTAAAGTAGAGCAATTACATGTGCCTCTCTTATTTGGAAGGTTTATGTTCATTCTTCAAGATTGTTTTTAAGTGTGGTTGTGATGCATTGTGATGTGATTAATGCATGTGATCAGTTTTGCTTTTTTTTTTTATGTGGTATACATGGCTTATTCATTCCTGCATCATGGAAAATCTATACCTGCATTGATTTTTTCCTTTTTCGAATGGAACCCTACTAAACACATTGTGCACTTGTATTGCATACACTATCAATTCTTTGCCCATGCATTAGAACTCACAATTTTAATGGCCTGCAAGAGCAAATGGTTATTGATGTCTCTTTATTAGAATAGTGGTTTACAAATCATTCATTAGAAATAAACATATATATAAGGAAGATTCTTTAATTTTATGTCTATATTGCTATTATATTTGGTGGTGCCATTTCCTCTAACAGACTCGTGGAGTAAACTGTGAAGTATGTGCATATTAATATTAGCTGTACATTGTTTATGATTGAGAAACCTGCAGCTTTTGTCCTTTTATGGGTTGCACCGTAGTGTAATGTCCACGTCTGGCCTAGGTTATTGATGGTGCCTTATTGATTGAGAAACATGCATTAGAACTCACAATCTTAATGGCCTGCAAGTGCAAATGGTTATTGATGTCTCTTTATTAGAATAGTGGTTTACAAATCATTCATTAGAAATAAACATATATATAAGGAAGATACTTTAATTTTATGTCTATATTGCTATTATATTTGGTGGTGCCATTT